>PVIA01006728.1:20512-93307 GCA_004024845.1 Tonatia bakeri
GGGGGGGGGGGGGGGGGGGGAGGAAGAATTGTAAGGATACAGTCTGTACCACCTGAACATCTCTCCACCTAAGCACTGGTATATCCTAAGACCTCTGGGCAATCTCCCTAACCCTAACCCATTCAACCACCTCCCCAAATATACACACACAGACCAAACCTGGACAACCTTGCTTTCCGGAGCTTCTATTCTTCAATCTGAGGCTCTATTTGGTGGTCTAGAGCGAAGATCCTCAGACCTGTCCAGCTCAAAACCTCGCCCAGGCACCCTCGTTCAGGAGTCGGGGTGACCCCTATCCAGGATCTCCAGGCCAGGCACAACCGCCACCTCTCACCTCCCTACACCCGCCTGCTGTGCGTGCGTGCTCCAAAGAGCGTAGTGCGCCCAAGGGCCGGCTGCATCGAAGCTGCGAACCGGAGTCCCCATCTGGGTTCCCTTTCCACAGGTCACTTGGTTCGGCCTGGATCCCCCCATATGGTAGGTGCCAGCCCCGCGTCCCGCGCACTCCCGCAGTCCAGCACAATGGCGGAGGTTGCGGGCGCGCGCTGCGAAGCCTCCGAGTCCAGGGTCTACGCCTGTTGCTCCACTTACCGTGGGGCCAGAGCCAGCGCCGTAGTCCGAGCGGAACCGCCTAGCACTCGACGGGCCGGGCTAGCGGAGCCGCTCTCACCTCTGCCGCTGTGACGTCACGTGGGCAATGGCGCCCGATGCCTCCTGGGAGTTGTAGTTTAGAGCCGAGGACTGGGAACCTAGGTATCAGCCTATCCTGGCTCTGCCCCTGCTCCCGAAACACCAAATAAATACCACGCTTCCCTCCATAGGATTCCCGGAGTTATCTGTGGTCTCCCTGGCCTTCTGCTTCGTAGTCTAATAAAATGGGCTCCCTGGGGGAGAAACGCCAAAGGGCGATAAGATCCTTAGATGTAAAGAGCATTGATCAAGCCCTACCTGGATTCCTTCGCTAAATCTGATTTTCTCCTTCCAGTACTTGGTTTATTTATTGGAAATCAAACTGCCGAGTTCAAACCCCAGCTCAGCCACTTACTATTTAGGGCAAGTTACTTAAACTGCTCAATGCTTTTAAGTGCTGTATTGGTAAAATGAGGATGTAGCAACCTTGGGGTTGTTGTGTGGTTTATATATGTAATTTATATATGTAATGTGCCTGGAACAATGTCAGGCACAGAATTAGCACTGTGCGCTAGGTATTATCATTCATTTTCATTCATTCATGCCTGCAACTAACACTGATTAGATGACTTGTCTGTGCCAGGAGAGGAGATTGGATGCTGAATCAAATTTAAAAAACAAACAAAAAATGTCCCTGTCCTGAAAACAGTTTCAGTGTCATCAGCTGTGATGCAGGCTGCGCAGGAGAGTGTGGGAGCATCAGACAGGGTGCAGTGTGTGTAGGACATGGCCAGGTAAGGGAGCTGGGGTGGGAAGGGCATGATGGCAAGATAGAGAATAACCGGATGGTCTGAGGATATGGCTGCAGCCACATGGAGACCGGGGAGGAAAGGAGCTGAATGGAGTGTCCAGAGTCAGGTCATGAAGGGAAAAGAGTCTGCACTTGTCCTCAAGTAGTAAAGAGCCACTGAAAATTTTTAACTTGAGGGTGGGATTAGTGAAACCAAAGGCAGAAAAAGACAATTACTTTTTCCAAGCAAGAGATGATGGGAGACTTTTCAGTATGTGTTTACTTGTACTGATTGGATTTTTCTTTACCATGATTATGTATTTTGTAAATATTTTTTAAGTTTTTAAATTAGCCCTGTCTGGTGTGGCTCAGTGGATTGAGTGACAGCCTGAGGACCAAAGGGTTGCAAGTTCAATTCCCAGTCAGGGTACATGCCTGGATTGTGGGCCAGGTCTCCAGTAGAGGGCACTTGAGAGGCAATCACACATTGATGTTTCTCTCCTTCTCTCCTTCCCTTCCTCCCTTCCCGTCTCTAAAACTAAATAAAATCTTTAAAAATTTTTGTGAAATAAATTCTTTTTTTAAAGTTTTAAAAGAAAAAGGTTAAATGAGGCACGTGATCTCTTTGGAGCCGGAAGGCTGTCTTCAACCTTTTGCAGAGTTGGGGCCCTTTGCCAGGGCTGGCCTACCTGAGGAACTGGGGAAAGACCTGCAAAGACCATGAGGAAGGGGCTTCCTGAGTCTCTGGAGTTCCTCTTCGCCCTCCGACCCCTCCCCACCCTTTCTTTTCCAGCAAATCGGCAATACCCAGGAGTAAAGCCAGGTGGCCCCTCACTTCCTGAAGCAGGCACTGCTTGAGCCAATGGAAGAAGGGAGAGAGAAGGTTGCTCCAGACGGGAGGACAGCCTGAGCAGAGACTCTGGGACTTAGAGTGCTTGCAGTGTGCCAGAACTCAGCGCTCACGTGGCCACCGTGTGGACCCGATACGCGAGCTGGCAGCCGTGCCTGCCACAGTTGAGGGAGGTGCATGGGAACGACCTCACCCAGTTTGACTCCGCCTGGAAAAGCGCCGGTCCGAACGCTCTGCTGCCTCCTGGCGGCGGAGATTGCACATGCACTCCACGATCCCTCTTCAGAATACTCTTCTAAGAGCCTTATGTGTACTACTTTTATCTTCATAACAACACTCTGAGGTAAGTACTATTACTCTACTCATTTTACAGTGAGAGAACTGAGGCCCAGAGAGCCCACCCACCAATCCCTGCTTTCCTCTGGTTACACACACACACACACACACACACACACACACTCTCTCTCTCTCTCTCTCTCTCTCTCTCTCTCTCTCTCTCTCTCTCACTGGCTCCAGCCACACTGGCCTCCTTGTTGTTCCCTAAACATACCTCTCAGAGCCTCTCACGGGCTGTTCACTCTACCTGGAGCACCCCCTAGATATCTACATAGCTTACTCCCTCATATCCTTCAAGCTTTGGCCCAAATGTCGACTGAATGAAGCACACCCCGACTGTTATATTTAAAATTGCAATCATCCTCATCCCTCTCCCTGTGTCCTACTTTTTATTTTATCTGTAGCTTTTAGCACCACCAACATACTATATACTTTATGTAGTTATTATTTTTCTCATTTTCTCCTCCTCTTATAAAATGTAAGACCAGAACATGAATATTTGTCCGCTGTACTGATTTATCTCCAGTCCCTAATCCTGGCACATAACAGTGCTCAATAAACATTTGTTTAAAAAAATGAAAGAAATTTATTCTCTGAGATATTGAAATGAGTGTTCCTGTTATCTATGGCTGGCTTTCCTCAGAATGAGTGATCTAAGAGGAAGCAAGACGGGAGCTGCAATATCTCTGTGACAGCCTTAAAAGTGACATCATCATTCCTGTATTACCCTCTTGGGTCAGGTCAGCCCTATTTAGTGTGGGAAAAGACTATACAATGGTATAGGGGATACCAGGAGGTGGAAATCATTGAGGACAATTTTGAAAGCTGGCTATTATAGCCTGGAGGCTGCTAGGCTATGAAAAAGCCCAAAGTAACCCCTACAGAGAGACGATATGAATACACGAATAGACTCTGAGACTATGAGGAGAGAGAGAGAGAGAGAGAGAAAGCGAGCGCTGCTAGGTTATCCCTCAGCTGCTTTAATCTCTCATTGTTCCAGTGTTAGCCATCATCTGACTGCAATTATGTGAGCCAGAACTGCCCAGCCACAATTCTCTCCCCAAATTTGTAACCCATAAAAACTATGGGAGAAAATAATAATTGCTATTGCTTTATGCCATTATTTTTATGGTGATTTGTTGAACAGCAATAAGTCCTCTAAGATTCCCAACTCCTGGTATTCATACCACTCTGAAGTCTCTCCACAGGAGCTTATTGCCTTACAGTTCTATAGTTCAGAAGTCAGACAGGAGTCTCACAGAGCTAAAACCAAGATGTCAGCAGTTCCTTTTTGGAGTATCTAGGGGAGAATATATTTCTTTGCCCTTTCCTGCTCCTAGGGGTCACCTGCATTCCTTAGCTCTTGACCCCTCCCTCCATCTTCAAAGCGAGCGATGTTGCATCTCACTGTGCCTTTCTTCTGTTGTCACACCTCCCTCTGACTCTCTTGTTCTATGGCCCTTTTTCACTTTTAAGGACCCTTGTGATTACATTGAACCCACAGGGTAATCTGTCTTTTAAAATCAGCATATTAGTGACCTTAATTCCATCTGCAACTTTAATTCCCATTTGCCATGTAACCTAACATATTCACAGGTCCCAGGAATTAGGACATGGTCCCAGGAATTCACAGGTCCCAGGAATTAGGACATGGATGTTTGTGGAGACCATTAGTCTGCCAACCCTGCTCTCTGGAGGAAGAGAAGTGGGCCTAAGAGGGGGCAGCCAGAAAAAGGACATGGGCTAGCAGGAGAGTGACATATCACAGACACCAAGGAAGAGAGTTCCCAGGAAGGAGTGCATTACAGGGACTAATACTGTTGGGAAGTCAAGCCTAATAAAAACTGAAAAATGTCCACTGGATTTAGTACCTTGATGACACCAACCATTAATTGGGGTAGTGTTGGGGGCAGCAGCTATTTTATAGTGATTTGTTGAACAGCAATAAGTCCTGGGCAGCAAGGAAGAAGAAGTAGAGACTAAGATTATAAAATCTTCACAAAAACTTAATTGTAAAAGGAGATTTGTTGCTGTTTCTAAAAATAGGAAAGAGAAGCAAATTTCAATGCAGGCGGGAAGGAAGGAGAGAATTCACCTAGCCCACAGTAAACTTCTAAAGGAGTGACCGTTGGATTTACCCAGGCTCAGGTTTTGCCAGGCAGGTGCCACAATAGAAATGAGGTTAGGATACTGTCAGGTTGTGGCTGAGGTGATAGAGATGGAAATAAGGGAGAGAGGGAGAGAGAGAAGAAGAGGAGAAAGAGAAAAGGAAGGGGAGAGAAGGAGAAGAAGGGGAAGGGAGCGGAGGGGGGAAGAAATGGAGGGGGAGGGAAAGGGAGGAGGGACCAAAAAATGAGTTTATTTATAAAATATAAATTTATGTATTTATTCTAACATGTTTAAATTTTAGTCACCTTCAAAGTGCTCTCCATTTGATGCAATGCACATATTAAGAAGTTTTTTCCATTGCTCAAAAACAGTTTTTGAACTTTCCCTGGCTGGTGTGGCTCAGTGGATTGAGTGTCCACGGGCAACCAAAGTGTGGCTGATTCAATTCCCAGTCCAGGGCACATACCTGGGTTGCAGGTTAGGTCCCCAGTAGGGGGCGCACGACAGGCAACCACGCATTAATGTTTTTCTCTCCCTACCTCCCTTCCCCTCTCTCTAAAAATAAGTAAAAATCTTAAAAAAAAAAAATTTGTTTTGAACTCGATTTTGATGCCTTTTAGTGCTCCTGCCGTTTTTTGTTTCACCTCTTCCACATCAGCAAAACGTTTCCCTTTGAAGACTTTTTTCATGGGGTGGGGTGGAGAGAAAGTCACTCTGGGGAGATAGGGTGAAAAGAAGGAAAGGAACGGGGGGTCATGCCGTTTTTGGTTAAAAACTTCTGAATACTCAGCACGGTGTGGGCAGGTGCGTTCATAAGTCACCCACTATGAGTGGGCAAAGGGTGTAAAGAGTCTTCAAAAAAAGCTTAGGGGGAGCCAAACGCAGGCTCTCACAGCAATGCCAGCGGGTACACTGATACAAATGGGTTCCTGGAACACTCATCTAACAGAGGAAGCCTGTACTAAAAGAGGCCTCCCCTCCAGAGGATAATTCCTCTTTGTGGTGGTGGGGGCTCTCCTCTATATACTCTTAGCTATAATTAATATACATAGGTAATTTTTAAAACTAGAGACTCCATTTCCCTTGAGGCATAGCGGCCGCTCGGACTACAAGTCCCATAATGCCTGCCATGACCCCTGGTCCGTAATACCCACCCACGTCCTTTCATCTGATTTTCCTCTAACAGCATTTCTCGCTGTTTCGCTACCTCACCAGCACGCCTACCAAGTCCCAAGAAAACCCAATTGGATCAAGGAGTGGGAGACCAGGATGTCCCTCACGCTGAGGGGAGAGAGAGGGCGTGGCCATATCCTGCCCCGCCCCTGCTCCGTGGCTGGTTTTCCTGCGGCTGGCGCTTCTGGCCTGACCCGAAGAAATGGGCGCTACCTGGGGGAGCCCCGGTTGGGTGAGGCTCGCACTGTGCCTCACAGGTTTAGTGCTCTCGCTCTACGCGCTGCATGTGAAGGCGGCGCGCGCCCGGGACCGGGATTACCGTGCTCTCTGCGACGTGGGCACGGCCATCAGCTGTTCGCGCGTCTTCTCCTCCAGGTGCACGCGGGAGTGGAAGGCTTGGGGTATTGGAATGCTCGTGCGAGCAGTGCCTGGGGACCAGGTGTGCATGGCGGCCAGGTTGCCAGATGGTTCTGGAGTCTGGGATTGGCGTGTCAGCAAGCGGATGCATGGTGGGCCGGGCTGCTTAAGGGGGCACTGCCTTGTGAATGGGGTGTGGGTGTGTCGGAGATAGGAATGCGGGGCGGGGTAGGAGACAGATAGTGCTGTGGACTGCAGTTATTCTGGAGAGTAACATGTGGATCTGGATTCCAGGGAATAACGGTTACCAGGCAGGAGGGGTAACGTAGAATAAACAATGGTGGTCTTGAGTATGGCTGTGCCTGGGGATAAGGTGATTGTATATGGCTATGCTTGAGGGCCTGGGGTTACTGGGCTGACTGGATACAGAGGAAAGGAACGGGTGGCCAGGGAGCTAGAGAATTCAGAGGTCCAGGGCAGACAGAACTCTGCCCCAGATTCCCAGTCTCTGGTGACTAAGCAAGGTCAACCGTTACTTCCCACCTTGCCATCTTGTGGGCTTGATCCCAGTCAGGGCATTTACAAGAATCAACCAATGAATGCATAAGTAATTGAAAACAAACTGATGTTTCTCTCTCTCAAATCAATAAAATTTTTAAATAAATTATTGAAGGTCTAGGGTGAAAAGAGGGGCCTAAGGGGGAAAACCATGTCCAGACTGGGCCTGGGAATAGGGGAAGATAAGAGCTAACACACGGATTCCTGACGTGGCCAAAGGGAAGCTTCATCAGGCGGTCATCAACCCTGGACCTGAAGCTAGGATGCGAGAAATGGCAACAATGGGAAGGAGGCCAGCATAGGTGGCTTTTTGGAAATCACCCCTCCAGGATAAGGCTCAAGGCACTGGATTAACACTCCTTACCTGGGCTTCTCCCCCTACACACACCAGGTGGGGTCAGGGCTTCGGACTGGTGGAACAAGTACTGGGGCCAGACAGTGTCTTCAATCAATCCAACAGCATATTCGGTTGCATCTTCTATACACTACAGTTGCTGTTAGGTAACTCTCCCTGCCCCTTCCTTGCAGGCCGCACCCCTTCATGACAGCCCTTCCTTCCTTGGCCAGCCCAGCCCCATCCCTGGCAATTTGTGGGACTCATACAGCTAGCTGACAGGGAGCTGCTCATCACTGAGCACTCTAGGGGTGGTAACTCAGGAGTCTTTCAACACCAGTTTTGTAGGAAAGACTCAGAAATTCTTTTCGGACAGCATCAGTGGGGAGGCAGGAATCTTAAGGGATTATCTTTCATCTCATGTAGATGAAATGTCAGCAGGAAAGTTCACTATTCGGGCCCCGGGGATCATTGAACAGATAGGAAAGTGAAGGCCTTGGTGGGCCCTGTCAGATCCTCTTATTTTAGACTCTTCTCCTGCAGCCTCTACTGTCTGGGTGGCACCATGAAGTCATGGTAATGTTCTAGAGGTGGCCAATCCCTGAAGCCCATGTTTGACCCTTTTCTCCCTTGCAGGTTGCCTCCGGGGCCGCTGGGTATCTATCCTGCTGCTGCTGAGTTCCCTAGTGTCTCTCGCTGGTTCTGTCTACCTGGCCTGGATCCTGTTCTTCGTGCTCTATGATTTCTGCATTGTTTGCATCACTACGTATGCCATCAATGTGGGCCTGATGGTGCTCAACTTCTGGGAGGTCCAGGGACCCCAGGACAAGGTCAAGGGGCACTGAGTCCTTACCCTAAGCCAGGTTGACCTCTTATGCTCTGCTTTGGCATGTCAACTTTGCCCAAGGGGGACAAGTCTGGGTCTATATGAGTCTACAACCTGCCTCCACCATACTCCCA
This sequence comes from Tonatia bakeri, assembly GCA_004024845.1. Classification (NCBI taxonomy): domain Eukaryota; kingdom Metazoa; phylum Chordata; class Mammalia; order Chiroptera; family Phyllostomidae; genus Tonatia; species Tonatia bakeri. The sequence continues at coordinate 28,610 of PVIA01006728.1, forward strand.
AAACAGGACAATGAACCAAATGTGCCACACTCTTTTCTCCACCTATTGCCTTTGGCTCTGTCCCCAAGGATTGGTTTCCGAAGCTCCTGCCACTGCCTAAGGAGGGAAGGTTCTGAGCAATAAAATTTCTTAAACTGGCCAAGTCTGAGCCACCTGTCTGCCAGGGATCCTAAGTGTTGGGCCTCCCTGAGTCTTGGCTCCTCTGGGACTGGAAGGATATGAGTCAGAAGGAGAGTGGAAGGCCTGCCTGGGAAGGGTTAGTTAGTTCCTTCTCCAGCATGTGGAGTCAGCAAGACCTGGGGTGCCACCAGCCCCCACCCCCAGGAAATAGGCTGGCAGCTTGTCCCTGCTGCCCATGGAGCCAGGCCTCCTCTCCTATAAGGGCCAAGCATGCACTTGCAATGGCAAACTGCCCTTCTGGTTCTATACATGCTGCTGGGAAGTTCTCAGAGTGTAACCTTAATCCTTCTGGCTGCCTTTTCTACCATCCCAAGATAGTCTTGGCAGCCTGAAGGGCCAGAGACAGGTTGTGTTTTAGATTTGTTTTTCCTAATATCTACTGAGCACTTACCTGTACGCCAAACACTGTTTAACAACATGACATATGTGAACTCACTTAATTCTTACAGCAATGGTATGATGTTGGTACTATTATTATCCCTAGCTTGATGAGAAAACTGAGGTATAGAGAGGCTAAGCAATTTTCCTAAGATCACACAGCTAGTGCCTGGATGAGGAGTTAGAGAGCCCTTAGGATTTTAATTCACCAGAGCCCTCTGGCTCCAGTGTCAGTGCTCTTCACCCTATCCACGGCTGCCTCTGTGTTGGCGTTAGGGTTCCTGAACAGTCTGGGCTGGCCTGAGGTAGAAGTCAGAAAGAGAAAAATGATACACCCTGAATGTTTTCCCCTCCTGACTGAGTCTTCCAACACTGGCAAGAAAGGTGGGCACCACTGTAACCCTGAATGCCGGAAAGGCAGCAGGCCCAGAGAAGTGTTGAGATGGGCCAGTCTCATAGCTGGTAAGTAGCCAAGAGCCCTGGCCTCTTGACAGCTAGCTCTGAATACACTGTATCTGAAGCAAGATGGGAGAAGGTATATGGAATCCACCTGGACCTGAGCCTGGGAGAGAGCTGAAAAGCTGAAATGAAAAGTGAGAACTGGGAGGTCCTGCCCATTGTACCCTTCATAGTGACAGGAGGATAACTTCCATGCTGGGAGCAGGTTTACTTTATGCCAGGCTCTGGTGTAAGTATTTTTATGTTAAAGAAGTCTTGAGTTTTTCAGACAAGGCACAGACAGGCTAACTGTCCAAGGTTACTCAAGTGAGTGGGGAAACCGGCATTTGAACCGAGGTAGTCTGGCCACGGCTAAGGCCCAGCGAGTGTTGGTGAATAAATAGCCCAGGGTCACACAGCTACAGCCCAAGAACTAGGAGCCACTGGCTCCCTGCCATCCCAGGAAAAGCAATGACACCTGACTCCTAGCCAACTGGGGGCGGAGCAGAGGTGGAGCTATGGAGACCCAGGTGGCCGGAGAACCACAGCACAGGCAGCAGAGTGGCCTGGAGCAGCAATGAAGCAGAACTGGGGACCAGGGCTGCTTATCCTGGGAGCTGTGGTCTTCATAGAGGGTGAGCCACTTGTGATTGAGTAGGTGGGGAAGTGGTATGGTGAAGGTTCGGGGGACACCTTCTGCCGCAGCAGCCTCTGCAGCTTGGTGTGTGTGTGTGAGGAAGACTGCCTGTACAGTGACAGTCTACCTGTAGTGACATAACTGTGTCTGCTTATGTGTGTGGGGAGATGGATGTGGCTGCCTGTGTCAAAATGGGTGATCTTCTTGAGCTGGATTACAGCCTATGTCTGCAGGAACTGCCACAGTGCCTGTACCCTGTGTGTGTACCCTGTGCCCGTTTGCGTCTCTACTTCCAGCAAGACCCTAGGCAAGTTCTGAGGTCCTTTAGCTTCAGTTCCCTGGTCTTTACATATGTCCCATCTCTCCTGGCTCGGATGGTCAGTGGGTGTGTTTGTGTGTACCTATTACAGGGAAGAGTCAGGGCAGGGGACTCCTTAGTAGAGTCTGGCAGTTTCTGGAAAGGTGGAGGAGTCTGAGTTGTTGGAATGGGTGGGGTGAGCCTCAATCCCTCAGAGCCCTTCCTCATTTGGACATGACACAGGCCTCTAATCCTTCCTCTTAGGCTTCCTTGGCTGAGGGCACAATTAAGCTAATGTTCTCCACTTACACAGGCTGCCTCCCTGACTCAGTGGCGGGGGCAGGAGTTGGGGGTTCTGAAGCCTGGAGAAGGGATGGCCTAGTCCCAGGCTGAACCCTGGGCCCTGGAGTGCTGAGCACAACTGAGGGAGGATAATTAATTATGGAGCATATGTTCTGAATAGGTTCTAATAAAAGCTGTTTCTTGACCTCATATAAATATTTTCATTCTGGGAGGGGCTGGTGAGGTAGCCACAGAGTCATACGCAAGGGCCCAGGACCTGTCCCCCAACCTGTCACCTCCACCAAAGTTGGGCCAGGTAGGTAAGGCTTCCCCACATCTCACCTGTGTCTCTGTCTTCCTAGGTCTTCAAGCAGCTCAGCATGGTAAGCTCTGGACACATGGGGCCTGGATCTCACTTGGGTCTGGGTCAGACCCTGGGTGAGGGCAGGATAGGGGCCTGCTGTTAGCCTGACCCACCCCTCTCTACAGCCTGTGGGCAGCGTGGCCCTGGCCCCCCTGAACCTCAGGAGGGCAACACAGGGCCTGGCGAGTGGCCATGGCAGGCCAGTGTGAGGAGGCAGGGCATCCACATCTGCAGTGGATCCCTGGTAGCAGACACCTGGGTCCTCACCGCTGCCCACTGCTTTGAAAAGTGAGTTGTGGCTGGGGTCAGACGAGGTTTCTGGCTTTTCGGGTGGGTGATTTGTCCCCAGACTCTGTAAGATGGATCCCTGCCCCTACAATAACAAAGTGGCATTTATTGAGACTATGCTATGTGCCAGGTACTTATTATCAAGTTTAGCTTAACAACCTTCATGGTAGAAGCCTTACAAATGAGAACAGCTTGGGAGGACCTTGCTTAAAGCCGTGGGCTGATACTTATTCGTTTTTCACCTGCCTTGTTGTCTTCTTTGGTGTCACTGTCTCCCTTTGCGTTCCATGACTGGGCCTTGTCCCTCTCCTTCCAGGGCTACGGTGACAGAACTGAACTCCTGGTCAGTTGTCCTGGGCTCTCTGCAGCGTGAGGGGCTGAGCCCAGGCGCTGAGGAGGTAAGGGTGACTGCTCTGCAGCTTCCCAGGGCCTATAACCATTACAGCCAGGGCTCAGACCTGGCCCTGCTACAGCTCGCCCACCCTATAGCCCACACACCCCTCTGCTTGCCCCGACCTGCCCATCGCTTCCACTTTGGGACCTCTTGCTGGGCCACTGGCTGGGATCAGGACACCAATGATGGTAAGTGCTGTCCCAGACTAAAGCCCGAAGAGGCACTCCACTTGCCCGTCACACAGACTCAGCTGCCAACTGTCCCTGCTTCTAGTCTCCCTTGCTCCCCAGAGCCCAGACTCTGGCCCCAATCTCCTGTCTTTTGCCAGCTCCCAGGACCCTACGGAATCTGCGCCTGCGTCTAATCAGCCGCCCCACGTGTAACTGTCTCTACAACAGGCTGCACCAGCGGCTTCTGGCCAGCCCAGCCCGGCCCGGGATGCTGTGTGGGGGTGCCCAGCCTGGGGTGCAGGGGCCCTGTCAGGTCTGAGGGGGAGGAGAGGGGAAGGGAGCAGAAAGGGAGGGGTTCTGGCTTCAGGATGGGTCCTTAATCCACAGGGATGGGTGGAAGGGCTGCAGAGGGTGTCTGCCCAGCGCTGGGGCTCAGGGTCTGTCCTTGACTCCGTTGCCTGCTCCAGGGAGATTCTGGGGGTCCAGTGCTGTGCCATGAGCCTGATGGACACTGGGTTCAGGCTGGGATCATCAGCTTCACATCAAGCTGTGCCCAGGAAGACACTCCTGTGCTGCTGACCAACATGGCTGCTCACAGCTCTTGGCTGCAGGCTCGAGCTTGGGGGGCAGCCTTTCTGACGCAGAGCCCAGAGACCCTGGAGGTCAGTGATGAGGACAGCTGCATAGGTAAGAGCAGAGGCTGTTAAGAGTGTGACATGTGGGGATACCCAGGCCTGCATGAGGACTTCTGGGCAGCTGATAGAAGCCACTTGGAATAACTGGCACAGGGCATCCACATGCTAACTAGGGGACTTTTAAGGCCCGCCCCTTTTAGCACCTACAATGGGAACAGCCCCATTTAGGGCTGAGAGACATAGACGCTTCAAAACTTTATGGGTTTGGAGTTTAGGTAAGAAGAGGGATTTCTGTGATCTGGCTGAAGGGTGGTTAGCCGCAAATTTCCAAGCAGGGACCCAGGGAGACTGGACAGGGCATGGCTCCCACTCAGAATTCTAGCATAAAGTGACTAACATGCAAATTGCATGCAAAATAATTTCTTGGACGGAAGTTGTCTTGATGGGAAGAGAAGCACTAGTGAGCCAGGGATTCTGGGGCCAGTTCAAGCCTGGAGGGGTGCAGACTGATGGAGTGGAGGAATTATGAGCAGACCACTCCCTCGAGGCTGGACCATCAAGGTTAAGAACTTAGGCCCTGCCTTTTGAATATTAAATCTACTATCTACCTCTAGTTACTGAGCTAGAAAGTCACTTAACCGCTCTGGAACTTTGGTTACAAGGCTAACAAAATTCAACTTAAAAGGCTGTTGTGAAGATCTGATAGCACATGGGAAGCACTTAGCACAGGTTCTGGCATGCAGTGAGTACTTTGTAAGAAGACAGATGGTGTAATCTGTTTCAGCCTGCGGAACCTTGGGGAGAGAAGGGGCCCAAGCAGAATCCCCCTCCCCATGGCCCTGGGACGCCAGGCTAAACCACCAGGGGAAGTTGGCCTGTGGTGGAGCCCTGGTATCAGAGGAGGTGGTGCTGACTGCTGCCCACTGCTTTATTGGGTAAGCCCTGTCTCCCTCACCTTTGTGACCTCCCCATCCTTGCCGGCAACCCTGCCACCCAGTGCTGTCAGTGCTGTCTCTGCACAGGCGTCAGAGCCCAGAGGAATGGAGTGTAAGGCTGGGGGCTGGACCAGAGGAACACAACCTCAAGCAACTCATCTTGCATGGGGCTTATACCCACCCAGAGGGGGGCTATGACGTGGCCCTCCTGCTGCTGGCCCAGCCCGTGACATTAGGCCCCAGCCTGCGGCCCCTCTGCCTGCCCTATGCTAACCACCACCTGCCTGATGGGGAACGTGGCTGGGTCTTGGGGCTGGCCCACCAAGGAGCAGGTATGTAGGGTGGGGCCACTGCCAGCTGTCCATCCAGCCTAGAGGCCACTGGGGTAGCCAGGTCTTTGCCCCCTCACCACAGGCACCAGCTCCCCTCAGACAGTGCCTGTCACTTTCCTGGGGCCCAGAGCCTGCAGCCGGCTGCAAACTACCCTTGGAAGCAATAGTATCCCCATTCTGCCAGGGATGGTGTGTACCAGTGTTGTGGGTGAGCCACCCCGCTGTGAGGTAAGCCCCAGTCCTCCAAACCTCATCCCACAGACCCCTGTCATCCTCACCCTGCACCTCATGTACAAGATCTGCCAGGCTTGGCCTCCAGACTTGCCTGTTACCTGAAATTCAGCCTTTCTACCAACTGGCACCCAAAGAGCCAGAGCCTCAGGCCAGCCCCTACCCCCTTCTGCCCCTTGCAGCTGCCTAGGGGTAAGAGGAAGTCACCTAGTGCCACCTGATCTCTGACAGGGCCTGTCTGGAGCACCACTGGTACATAAGGTGAGGGGCACATGGTTCCTGGCTGGGCTGCACAGCTTTGGAGATGCCTGCCAAGGCCCTGCACGGCCTGCGGTCTTCACAGCACTCCCCACCTATGAGAAATGGATCAGCAGTTTGGACTGGCAGGTCTACTTCACTGAGGAGCCAGAGCTCGAGGCTGAGACTGGAAGCTGCCTAGCCAATATAAGTATGTGGCCCTGGGGCCTTCCTTGTTGACACTTCCCTCTCCAGACCCCTTCTCTCTGTCTAGGGAAAGATCTGTTCTGAGTCCCCTGTAGCTGCCCTGGGTGGTGTGGAACAATAGACAGATCCATCTGGATTCAAATTCTGGCTCTCCATCATTGGGACTTGGAACAGACCCCCCAACCTCTCTGAACCTGTTTTCTTATCCATCATGGAGGCTAAGTAGCACCTCATCCCTCTTCCTTCCAGGGAGGGAGATTTGTGAAGATGAAGCCACCACCCCCACTCCCTCTCCCTGACAGGCCAACCAGCTGGATATTGACAGGTGGCTCTGAGATGCTGCAAACACATCACTGCTTCAGCCCCTCTCCATTCCTCACCCACACAGTTTCAGACATTGGGGTGGGCCCAACAGCCCAGTGGGTTTTGGGAAGGAGCCTGCCCGGATCGGATCGTCAGTTGCCATTTCCTAACCCTGCAGGACAGGGAGATGTCACCTGTGGATACCCCCCACTCTCACCTCTGCTCTCTGATGCAGATGTCCCAGCTTTCCCTGTTTTCCATCCCCTCAGATATAATCACACCAGCCACGTCCTTTGAAAACTTTTTTTTGGCGGGGGCGAGGGGGGGGTGTAATTTTCCTTTTTTTAAACTTAAATAAATTGTTACAAAATAGACTTTAGAAAATAAGTTACAAATTGTAGCAAAAGGCCCCCCTTCCACAGGTAACGTTCCTACCCCTGGTCTTTCTGAATCTGCCTCTCCCTAGTGTTGGAATCTGGCTGGTGAAGGTGGCCCGACATCACGGCAGACCCTGGCACCAGGTTTCTTGCAGAACTGGTCATAATGAATAGCACAGTGACAAAGGCTGGGGAAGGAGGTCCTTCAAGGACAAGGACATGAGGAACACCTCACCCCCTGCTTGGGAAAGAAGTCAGATCTGGGTCTTTTTTGCAAGGGGAGAGGAGAATGGATGGGGATGCCCAAACTACTCCTGAGTAGAACACGGAGATCAAGCCTTTCCCTGCAACCCACACTCCTGCCCTGTACTCTCATCTTTGGAGACCTGAAGTTCAGAGGGAGAAGCTGAGATCTGCAGGCCACTGGGGTGAAGGGTCCAGGAGTGGAGTCGTGGAGGTGGGTGGAGGGGGCAATGACTGGCCCACTGCTGGTGCCTTTGAAGCTTCTGGGGGAGAAAGAGAGAGAGGTTACTGAGGGAGCCACTCCACACAACCTGTACTTCCCTTCCTAGCCCTGCCCATGGCCCCAGGAACTTGTATGAGAACCAGAGAATCCTAGGACTTCCAATTATTTTCCCAGACTTGGCTAACTGGCTCCTTACTCATTCCCTTGAGGTCACAAGAAATCTTTTATTCTGAAAGCCATCTCACTAGCTCTCTCAGGGGAATCTCACCCACCAACCCCTCCTTCCCTAACAATCTCTGGTCAAGGGCCTCCCATCTCAGGACACCCACCCTTGGTGGCCACTAAATGGAATGGGTCCTGGGAGATCTCTAGAGGAGGTGAAGCAAACAAGCCCAGTGCTTGCTGAAGGAACAGGCTGTCCCACTCCTCCACAGCCTCATCTTCCAGCTCTGCTGGGTGGAGGTGACTCTGGAGATTTCCTGATAGAGAAGGGAGATAGGGGCTAATGACTGTTGTTGCTGCAGCTGGGCCTGGTTTCAAAGAAACAATTATCTGTGACTCAGTCCTCTAGTTGAAGGTGTGCTGGTCGTAGGGGGTATGTGGGTAGAAAGGGTGGTTTGGTTGGGTCCTAAAAAGGACATACCCAGCAGAGAAAGAAGAAAAGGGATGAATAAAGGGAAGGGGAAGTGATGTGAGGCAATACTGGTAGGAAAGGACCAAAGGTCTGGTTTCCAAGAAAAGAGGAGGGGGAGCACAGACAAGATGTAGGGAAAGAGGGGCAGGGAGCTGGGGGCCAATCAATGACCCAGCTTCTCTGCACTGAAACCAAAAAGTCCAGCCTGGAGGCGTTCCTCCCACACCCCACTCCTCATTCCCTGGCTCCCTGCCTACTCTAAGAAAGAGCGAACCTAGATTACCTGTCTCTTGGAATCATTACTGGCTGGATCAGGAGGATTTCCAAATGTAGTAGCCAGATGGTACCCAGCTGCCTCTACTTTCAAAACAGACTACTCTTTGGCTCTGGCACAGCAGAGGAGCCTAGATGGCTGCCTCTACCCATAACCACTCCTCACCCTACCCCACCATGCTATTTATTTACCCAACTCAGGGGCTCAGATCTAGACCACCCAAAAGGCAGCATCCTCAAACTAGTTTTCTCGTTCTATACTCAACCTCCTGACCACCTCTTGGAATCCATGTGGCCCTCCCTTCTCACTCCTTGCTCTCACATCACCTTGGGGCCAGATTTTGCCCTCCATCATATGCCTACCTCCTCTGGGGTCCTTCAGTCCTCTGCCCATTCATACCCACGTACCAGAGTTGGCCACTGTCCATTCCTCCTGGTGCTGCTGCTGATGCTGCAGAAAGCTGATGTGGCGGCGGAAGTGGCGAGGACAATGGGGGCAAGTGAAAGGCCCCTCCTGGGGTGCATGGACCCGCCCATGGCCCTCCAACCGGGCAGCTGTCCGGAAGGCCTTGCCACAAATGCTGCAGCGATGGCGCTTGGGGTCCGTGTGGGTCCTGCCATGGTTTTTGAGGGAAAGTAGGTTGGGTAGAAGTTTGGGGCAGAGGGAACAAGGATAGAGTCCAGTGGTGTGGGCCTTCTGGTGGTTTAGCAGGCTACCAGCATGGCGGTAGGAACGCCCACACTGGGCACACCGGAAGGGCCGTTCATCTTCAGTCACTGTGGACTTTACTCTCTGCCCTCCATTAGCTCTCTGAGTACTCTCTCCTGGGGCCCTGGGGGGATCTGATGGGGCCTTCGGGGCTTTCCCTTGATGAGGGAGATCCACCTTATCCTCCACAGTCCCAGCTTCAGGACCTCTGGTGTCCTCTATCTGGGGTGGCACCTGACTGAGGGCCCTGGCATGAGTTGGCAGGTGGCTGACTAGTTCATGCTGGGACTGAAAGGTCTTGCCACAGTCAGGGCAAACAGAGGTCTGGACAGCTATGTGGTTGTGGCTATGACTCTTAGTAGCCACAGAATTCAAGAATTCCTTGGAGCAAAGCAGGCAATAGTGGTTGCCTGTCTTATTGGTGTGGTGGTTCGAGGGGCCTTCTGATTGGCAGCAAGTCTTACCACAATGGCAGCAGGAAAAGGGGTGGCTCTCTGGTTGGAGCTGAGGGCTACTGTCTCCATCGTCCCAGCTATCCACATGACTCAGACTAGGTCCATTGCGCTGGCTGTTGCCAAGGTGGCAAGGGCTTAAGGGAACACTGCCCCCTGACTCGTCCTCTGGTTTGGTCAGTACATGACCTTGAGGGACCCAATCTCCAGTATGATTCACTGGTCTCCCATCTCCTTGCCACCCATCTGCTTGCCCCAAGCCGAAGGACACTGGCTCTGTGGCTTCTGAACCTGCTGCCCTGATGGGACTATGACTCTGCTCCCCTGGCCTCATGGCTCCATACTCCAATTGGGATACTAACTCAGTAACACCTGATGTGTCCTCTAGTCCCTTGTCATCAGCCAAGTTCCCCTTGCTGCCCTCTGTGCCACTGGGACCTTCCTGACCACTTTTGGTCTCCTCCTCATGCTCTCGTAGGTGCCGCTCCAGAGAACCCCGGCCAGGGAAGCCCCGCCCACAGAGGGCACAGCGGACAGCTGCCCGCCGGGATCGCCCTGCTCGCCGCCGCCGGTTCTCCGAGTGCAGCCTCTGATGGTCCTTCAAGGCCATGAGGTTGGTGTAGGTCTTGGGGCAGGTAGGACAGCTATACTGGCCTGTCTCACGACCACACTGGTGGTTCAGGAGGCTGCCTGCATGGCGATAGTTCCGCCCACACTGCCCACACCGGAAGGGCCAATCTTCCCGAGTCAGTTTTCGGGTGCCCTCACCCCTGTCCCGCTCGATGTGGATCCGCTGGTGGCTAGCCAGCTGTTTCCGCAGGCGAAACGCCTTCCCACACTCGCTGCAGCGGAAACGCCGGGGATCTGCATGGATGCGCCGGTGGTTCTTGAGGGACATGAGGTTTGAGAAACCTTTGGAGCAGGCCTGGCAGCCAAAGTGGCCAGTCTGGTGGCTCTGCCGGTGATTAATGAGGCTGCCAGCATGCTTGTATGACCGGCCGCAGACCTCACAGCTGAAGGGCCGCTCAGAGCTGGCCTCAGTCTGGCAGCCCTTCTCTGCAGTCTCCAACCTCAGTTCCATCGCCTCCCCCTTCACAGTGGTATTCTCCCATGCTTCTTTTTTCACCCTTGCCACCTCCTCTGGGGGCTCTACTTTAAGTTCCTCTTGGAAATTCCCCACTTCTGCCTGCCCCAGCTGCTCCTCTGCCATGTTCTTAGACTCACTGCTGTCTCCTGCCTCTGGGATGGGCCGCACCTGGGGCTCAGAGCCTTTGCAACGTGGGTGGTTTCGCAGATGATTTCGGTAGGCAGCCAGGTTGGGATAGCAGCGGGAGCAGACAGGGCAGATGTAGTCTCCAGTCTGGTGGATCTTGCGATGGTTCACTAGGCTGCCCCCATGGCGATAGGTTTTGCCACACTGGTTGCAGCGGAAGGGGCGGGGCTGGTCCTCCGGAGAACTTTCCCCAACCTGCACACAGAGGCTGTCTGTAACCTGGGAACCTACTCCCTCTCCAGACTCTGTGATTCCACGCTCTGCAGAGAGAGGGGTCACTGTGCCCTCAAACACACCACCTGCAACCATTTCTGTGGTATCACCTGATTCTCCCAAGTGGTTGGGAGTCTTGTCTGTGGTGTTCCCAGAACTCTGACTTTGGTGGTGCCGCTGCAGGCTCCCCAGGTCATCATAGGTCTGACCGCAGCAGCCACAGATGTGCCCATAACCAGCTCCATCCAGTGCCTCCACCTCTCGCTGCAGCTGATTCAACAGCTCTGCTTCCGAGAGCTGCAGTGGGGCACCATGAGTTGAGGCCACCACTGCTGATCCTTCATCTTCCCCCTCCTCCTCCTCCGAGCCCTCCATCATGCCAGAGGAGTCATGAGCCTGGCGCTGGTGAAGCCTGTAGTCAGCGCGTCCAGGGAAGATCATGCCACAGAGGCAGCAAAGGAAAGGCTGTGCTGGGGCTGCCTCCCCAGGCTTGTGGTTCTGGAAGTGGCTACGCAGGGCAGGTAGAGAGTCAAACTCCTTTGGGCAGAGGGAACACTGATAGATGTCTGGTGTGTGACAGGGCCTGTGGCTCAGCAGGCCAGTGGCATGGGGGAAAGAATGCCCACAGTCAGAACATGTGTGGGAGACTTTGGCCTGCCAGCTAGTGGCATCTTCAACAGAGTGGGAAGAGGAACTGGGCTGGCCAGTGGCCAGTTTCTGGTCTTCATCCACCCTAGTGAGGCCATCACAGGAGCGTGTCCCATTGCTTTCCCCATCACCTGGGATGTCCAAGTTGTCAAGGAAACAGGCCTCCTTTTCCAGTCCTTTCTCAGGACCGCTACTCTCTTTATCACTCTGGAAACAGGCCTCATCCCTCTCAAGCCCACATTTGTCTCCTTCAGCTTGAACCGGCAAACAACCCATATCACTCTCTAAGTTCTTTTCTGCTCCACTAGAACTTCCCCCTGAAGGGTCCTGGGGACAGACCGGGCCCTCACTGTCTTCTACCAACTCCTGGGCCCAGTTCCCATCTAATGGGAGTTTGGCTTCTCCACTACCCCCAGCACTGCCAGCCCGCCTCCAGTGCCGCCTGCTCCGCCGTCGACTATGGCGTCTCAAATGGTTCTTCATGGCAGCCATGGTGTGGAAATGCTTGGCACAGGCCCCACAGCTGAAGTCCCCGGTCTGGTGGGTCTGCCTGTGGTTGATAAGGCTGCCTGAGTGGCGATAGCTCTTTCCACAGTCTCGGCAAGCAAATGCCCGAGGAGGTGACACCTTGGTCTTTGTTCTGCTGTTTTCCCCTGCCCCATGGGTCTGGCCATGTTGTTTAAGGCTCTCACGATCTTCAAAGAGCATCCCATACATGCTACTTATCTGTGGTGCTGTCCTATCTGCTACTGGAGAGACATCAGTGGCCTCCTCTTTATGTTTCCACCCATTCCCCTGATCTGTACATGGGGCTGCCTCTGCTCTCACTGGGTCAGGCTCCACCTTGAGGTGGCTGGAGGGACCTTCAGACCCTGAGCCTGTGCTGCGGCGAGCAGACTTGCAATGAACCCGCACATGGTTGCGCAGGGCCATAAGGTTGGGGTACTTGCGGGGACAGAGTGAGCACTGGTACTCTCCTGTCTGATGGCTGTGGCGGTGATTCACCAGGCTCCCCCGGTGGCGGTAAGCCCGACCACATTCATTGCACTTATAGGGGCGGTAGTCCAGGGTGGTAGTGGGGACCTCTCTCTCTTTGTGGGTAGTCTCAGCCAAAGGCATGGGAGCTGATGGCTCAGATGGCTGCCCATCCTCCACAGGTCCTTGCCGGGGTCTATGATGGGCCCGCACATGGTTTTTGAGAGCAGCTGCATTGTACAACTGCTTGGAACAGATGGAGCAGGGATAGACACCTGTCTGGTGGCTCTTGCGATGGTTGATAAGGCTCCCAGCATGGCGGTAAGTACGGCCACAGTCTCCACAACGGAAAGGTCGGTACTCTTCCAGGCCACTATCCTCCAGTTCCCCAGAGCCATTCAGCATCAGTGTACTAGGGAGCTGGTCCCAGCTGCTCTCATCTGTGTGCCCATTGGTAGTGGGCAACCCTTTCTCTTCCTCCAGCTGCTCCTGCCTTTCTCCCTCATGAGATTGCTGGTGTTCCAGCAGCTCCTGGGGAAGCCGAAATGCACGGGGGCAGTGGGGACACTGGTACGGCCGATATTGAGCATGGAGTCGGGAGTGGTTCTTCAGAGCCATGAGGTTAGAGAACTCCTTGAAGCAGATGGCACAAGGGTAGATGCCCAGAGTATGGCTCTGGCGGTGGTTGGTAAGGCTCCCAGCATGCTTGTAAGTCTTGCCACATTGACTACACTTGTACCGCCGCTCTTCCTCAGCAGGAGGGGACTGAGTGGGTTCCTGGGTCCCTGTGAAATTTACCATTGATTCAGCCAAGTACTGTTCCAAATTGCTAAGGAGGCTGTTGGCTGGAGTGGGGAGCAGTGGGGCCCTGGAAGAGTTGGTAGTGAGTCCCCAATCCTCTGTACGCTCCTCAGGATTTGGCCGGCTTTCCCAGCCCTCTCTTAGTCTGGTGCGTGGATTTTCCCAGGTGTGCAGAGCTGCCGTGTGGTCAGGCTCAGATGCACAAGCCGATGTCTCTTCAGCATTTTTCTGATTTTCCCAGTTCTTCCCATGGCCAGCCCTCTCGCCCCAGGAGTCAGTGGACACTGTCTCCCGCCGGAGCTGTGGAGTGGCTTCATTGGGGTGGCCCTCAGGAGCATGACTCCTCATGTGGCTCTTGAGGGCCATAGGGTTAGTGAAATCCTTGCCACAGGAGGTACAGGGGAAAAGGCCACTCTCGTGGGTACAGCAGTGGTTGACCAAGCTCCCTGGGTGATGGTAGCCCGTTCCACACTGCTGACAGAGATAGGGCAGAGGGATGCTGTCAGCCTCCTCGCTGTCCTGGTTGGAGGATGAATGGAGCAGTTCACGGTGCCTTGACAGTTCCAGGAGGCTAGAAAAGTGGCGCTGACAGTCACAGCAGCTGGGTGAGGTGGGCGCATCCTCCATGGAGCAGTGTGGCAGAAACCTGGAGGTTCAGGAAGAACAGGCAGGTGGTAGCAGCATCTTCCTCTGGTGGTGGGGCCAAGGCCTAGGAAGAAGGAGCAGTGGTTAGAAGGCCTGAATTAACTTTGCCTCTTGGTTCTATAAGTAACAAGTTTCACCAGAAGTCACAGAGAGATTCCGCAAACAATAATGCCCAGGGTACTGTTTTCTTCTAATGGATCTAATCTAGAAGTACCATCATTTAAGGACACCCTGTACATAAGCTTCCCAAATATGGGAGCTTTCCTATAGGTATAGATGAGGACAGTCTGGAGGAATGTAACCAACCACTGATCACACACTTATTAACCTGTTCTTCAGACCAGGTCTAAAAAGTTCTACTGTCCCTAACTCTCTTCTCTCTATAATTAAAAAAAAAAAAAAAGACTTTAGAGAAAGGGAGAGAAACATCAATTTGTTGTTCCACTTATTTATGTATTAATTGGTTGGTTTTCATATGTGCCCTGACTGGGAATTGAACTCGCAGCCTTGAGGTATCAGGTCAACTCTCTAACCAACTGAGCTACCAAGCCAGAGCTCTCTATAATTCTGAAACAAGTAAACCATCTATCTCCTGTGACATGTTTAAAGGAAGACTGAACCTTTTCTAGAATTTTCAATAAGAGGTGTCCAATCCTCCCTCCTTCACCCCTAAACTAAACAGAGTAGCCTAGAGGCACTGAAAAAGCAGCCTTTCTCCAGTTGACAGATGAAGGCCTGAGAGATGAAGTTAGGGGTCCCCTCCAGAAAAGGGGCCAGCTAGTTTTCCCACATCCCCTATTCCTTTTAGAGTCACAAAGTCTCCTTCCTAAAAGATTCTATTGGCCACTTCCTTCACCTACTTCCCTTGAACCCAAACTATCTTCCATCATGGAAATTCCATCCCATTTCTGGTTGTTCTTTACCCCCTACCTTTTCTTTCCCACATCTCCTCACTATAGCCTCACCACTGCCCCCTTCTCAGTTCTCTATCTCCTGTCATAATACTGATGATGACAGCAATGCATGCTAATTGAGCACTACCATGTGCCGAGCACTGTGCTAAATAAAGAATATTCATTGTGTCACTTAATCTCCGTAACACAGCAAAGCCTGTTGCTCCAGTATGCACACGATCAAAACCACTGATTGAGGTAATCTTTCCAAAAGCCTTTGCCCTCTCCATAGCAGGACCCTGTGCCTTCTAAATCACCTTGGCTTTCTGACTGATTCTTCACTTCCATCGGACTCCAATAACATCCATCCCCGACTAAACCCCCTCATTGAACCTGCTCCCCGAACTCTCACTTCACAAAGCCCGTCGCTCAAGACTGAATCCCTTCTATTGATCGTACGATCCCCCGACCAACTGAGTCCTCTCGCCTCACTTATCTCCTAGGCCAATTTCCTCTTAGGACCCCTACCTCGCACAGTTGGCCCCTTCTCGTTCCCGCCGCGGGTGCGTCAGTTGAGGACCGCGAACGGGAGCGCGCCTGCGCAGTGGGACCCTCACCCTAACTGTAGCCGCGCGCCCCAGAGGGTGGCTGTGTTGGAGCTCTCGCGCTCCCACACACGCACACTCCGCCAGGGCTCCCAGGATGTGGGAGGTGGAGGAGAAGGAACGCCGAAGAGGGAGAGGGAAGGAGGTAGATCAGAGAGGGCGCAGCTGGCAAGAGCCAGGAGTCTACCCTCAGCTTCGCGGACACTTCCTATTGTTACTAGGAAACAGGAAGTGTTCTGTCCGCAAAAGCTTCCCGGTGAAACCTCCTCCTAGAGAACACTTCCTGACCAACCTTCAAGCACCCGTTCTACAAAGACACACTTCCGGCGCTAAGCCAGAAGTCGCTAAAACGCGACTCTGACCCCGCCCACATAGGTCAAAGCGCGGCGTCGTTTAGTACTAACCTTAGCCACACTTCCGGCAAGAGCAGCTAGAATTAATCTAGCGCACATTGAGCGCAGAAGAGGGAGAAAATGGTTCTGAACCCATAGCTTCCGTACTTTGGTGACAGTTTTCGTGATGCTCCCTGAAAAGCTTCTCAAGACAGATGGAGGGAGCTTCATGTACTCCTCTCTGCTAAGGGAAATACTGTGGAATGTAATAGGATGTAGGCACTACACAGCTTGAGTATGGCCTTTCCGTCCTCCCGTCTTATAGTTCTCGGTGATCTGGCCCCAAATTAACAAGAGCCCGGTGTACAGAGTAAGACTGTCCGGCGTCTCCTGCCTTTAGCACCCACAGAAACTCCTAGTAATTTATTTCTCCGCCACTTTGCCAGGGTTACTCTGGTAAACTTTGCTTTTCTTATCCGCGGAAGCTCCTTTCCACTTCCGCCTTCCGGCCACGCCTCCTCACCCTCCCCTTCCCCCACTCTGGGTCCTAGTGCCTGGCTCTCCCTGGCAGTGTCCAGGGCTCTGCTGGTGAGAGGAGCTGTCGCTGACGCTACGGAGCCAGCCCAAGTCCGTTCAGGTAGGAAACACCGTCAGGAAGGCGCGGGAACCCCCGGGCGCCCCGAGAACCGACGAAATCCGAGCGAACCTATTTTCCTGTGGGTGCCGAGGGCGGATGGGGTTGGCCTGGCGCGAGCAGCGCGGGCGGGGCGGGAGGAGTGCGGCCCCGGGAGGGCGCGGGCGCGCTCCAGGCCCAGCGGGTCCTAGAACCCGCCGACCGTCCGCTCTAGTCGGCTGCTGCGGACACCTGGACTCCGCGGGCGCAGCTGCCCGCCTCGTGCGGTGCGGACCCGGGGGTCCTAGAGTCCTCCACGTTGAGAGCTTTTGTCCGAGGCGCGCGGCCCGCCCAGCTAGGGACCGGGAGCCTGCGGCCCCCTCCCCGGCGGAGGTCCTAGCCACACCTTCCGCGGTCCTAAAGAACGCCATTTTTGCAGGTCTTTGTCCAGCCCCGGCCCTCGGCCCATTCATTTATTCATTCTCTGATTCTTCGTTCACTCCTTACCACGTTTTTCCAGGGCTTATTCCAAGACACGTCCGCTCAGAGTCTTGCCCTGCGGGGCTGTGTGGTAGGAGCGTAGATACGTCTTGGTTGCAGGGAGCGAGAAGCACGGTGTTTCTGCGACTCTTGGGCCCTCCTCAGTGTGTGTGATAGGCCCTAACGTTCTTCAGATTCCCACATACCTGAGAGGCCCCATTTTACTGATGAGAAAATTGGGGCCTAGAGCACGGTAGTGCCCTTACTTCTGCCAGTTCTTGAGAGCACTGGGAAAGCCGGTATTTGAATGCAAAAGAGTTTTCCCATTGGAAAAGGCAGGCAACCGAGACAGAGGATAGTACATGTGGAGATGCATTTAGGTGGGGGAGTTTGAGAATTGTGGCTGGAGCTTAGGTTTCTGTAGGGCGGGGAAACTTGCTGGAGCTGAGGCTGGAAAAATAGATTAGGATTAGGTTGTGAACTGACCAGATTGGAGGTTTAGGAGATAATTAACTCTCACCTCTGCACGGTTTACAGCTCCCCATCCACCATCTCACCAAGTCTGTGAGGCCTGTGGGTGACTACTTGTTTAAACATGGGAAATTGAAGTTCAATGGGTAAATAGTGGCTCCTTTCTCACCTCATCCCTGCTTGCAGGGTTCTAGTTTACACTCTCTGGGAATTAAATCTCTTCATCCCTGGCTTTTCGAACCTGTTCAGACAGCAGGACTCCATCCCTTTCCTAAGCGGTAATGAAGCAAAGACAAGCCTCCCTCACTAGAGCAATTAAGCCATTGTGGGAAATAGGGGTGATATTTGGACCTTGAGAACTTGGACAGGCAGAGAAATTCAGTTACTCAATAGTTGTTGATGGACATTCTCACAAATGCTAACTGTGGGGGAGGCAGAGGCTATAGGCCTGGGTTTGAATTCCATCTCTGAGGTAGATTCTTTCCATTTGTTTTGGGGTACCAGTCACAGTTCTAGGTATAGTGGATACGAATAATAAAGGTTCCTGTCTGGCTCTTCGCTAGCATGAACTCTTGCACTGGAACAGGGAATTAATAATCAGGCCATAAAATGTGTAAGTGCTACCAAAGCAATAATCAAGGGACAGAGAGCAGAAGTTTGGGAGGCAGCCCACCTGGCTTTGAATGTGGGCTGTGACCATGACAACTTCATTTCTGTGTGCCTCAGTGTCCTTGCCTGTAACATTTAACTTAGCCTATTCAGGCTTCCATAACAGAAAAAACACCTGCTGGGGGCTTAAACAACAGAAATTTATTTCTCACAGTGCTAGAAGCTAGGAAGTCCACAATTAAGGTGCCGGCTATTTCGGTTCCTGGTGAGGACTCTTTTCCTAGCTTGTGGACAGACACCTTCTTGCTATGTCCTCACATGGCCTTTCCTCTGTGCAGATACACATTCAGTCTATAACAAACTTCTAGGCAGTTGTGAAGCTTAGCTTGAGTAGTACACATAAAGTTTTTAGAATGATACCTGGCCCATGGTAAGCTTGCAAGGAATGTTAGCCATATGAGTGGCATAAAGGAAACTAAAGAGAGGGAAAGCCCTGACTGATGTGGCTCAGTGGGTTGAGAATAGTCCTGCAAACCAAAAGGTCACCAGTTTGATTCCCAATCAGGGCACACGCCTGGGTTGCAGGCCAGGTCCCTGGTTGGGGGCTGAGGGTGTGCAAGAGACAACCAATCGATGTTTCTCTGACACACCCATGTTTCCTCCCTCTCTTTCCTGCTCTCTAAAAATAAGTAAATTTTAAAGAGAGGGGAGGATGGGGGTGATTAGCAGGGGTCCAGATAGCATTAAGAAAGGTGGTCTGGAAAATCCTCTTTGAGGAAGTGACAGGGACCCGAAGTGCAAATAAAATAAAAAAAGATTACTACACAAAGATCCTTAGGGGAATAGTGATTCTGGCAGAGGGAACTGCATGCAAGGGCCCTTAAGTGGGAAGGAATTTAGCTGTTTGAGGAAAAGAGGGAACCTGTGTGGTTGGAACCTAGTGAGCCAGGGAAGAAGAGTGGGAATTGAGATAGGAAGGAGTTAGTGATTCAGAACCTTGCTGGCCATGAAAAAGATACTGGTCTTTGTCGTGGGAGCAGTAGAAAATCTAACGATTTGGCTAATAAGCCTTAACTAAATGAAGACTGCTAAAGAGAAAGAGCCCAGCCCGGAGCGCTGAAGACTTGGGTTTGAGTCAGGGCTCCTTGACTATGTTCTTGTGCAGGTTGTTTCCCTTATGGGAGCTTAATCTGCACAGAGTGTAGTAAAAATGCCTCTCTCCTAGAAACTTGTGAAGACCCTAAGGATGTGTCTTTTGTTCCCAAGTACTGAATGTTGGTTGGAATGAGCCAGAGCGTGCTCACAGTAAAGATTTCTGAGTCCTGC
Organism: Tonatia bakeri; assembly: GCA_004024845.1. NCBI lineage: Eukaryota > Metazoa > Chordata > Mammalia > Chiroptera > Phyllostomidae > Tonatia > Tonatia bakeri. Next base: position 47,714 of record PVIA01006728.1, read on the forward strand.
CCCACGCTCCCTGCATGAGTGTTCTCGTGTGTGTGGTTCACAGGCCTGACTTGGAGAAACTATAGGAAGTGGTGGTGGAAGGGTCCTCACTGAACTGTGAAGTGAGGAGATAATGGTGCAATTTTAGATGGGGGCCTAGCCTGTCTGGCCCTCTGCTTTTCATGGAGCTGGGTGCCTGCTGGAATCAACCTGGTACACCCAACTTTTCCCTTGGGAAGTGCCTTAGGAGAGATTTACCATTCCAGCTATCTGGTTTCTGGTTCACGGATAGGAAGACTGAAGCCCAGAGCTCAAAACCCAAGGGTCCAGACCCCTGAGAGGGAAAGACATAAAGGGTGCTGGATCAGGTCTCAAGGTAGTTCTACAGAGATGAGAGAAAACGAAGGTGTGACTTGAGCTCAGAGTCTGGCCACTGTGGGGCTGGCCAGGACGGTAGATAAGTCTGGGAGGGCCCAGATCACTGAGCAAGCGCCCAGCAACTCAAGGCAAGTTAAACACCTGCATTCAGCTCCCAACTGCAAAGTTACTAGCTGTGTGACCATGGGCTGGTTATTAAGCACAATGCCATATTGCTTTGCTGGGCCTCAGTTCCCTTATCTTTGAAAGGGAATAGTTAATAATAGCACTTGTATCAACATGAAATTTAAGTGAGTTAATATATGTAAAGAGCTTAGCCTGCTGCCCTGGCGGTGTGGCACAACAGATTGAGTGCCATCCTGTGAACTGAATGGTCTCCTGTTTGATTCCCAATTAGGACATGTGCCTAGGTTGTGGGCCAGGTCCCTGGTTGGGGGCATGTGAGAGGCAACTGTTTCTCACACAATGGTGTTTCTCCCTCTCTGTCTCCTTCCCTTCCCCTCTCTCTAAAAATAAGTAAGTAAAATCTTAAAAAAAAAAAAAAGAGCTTAGGATACTGCCTATTATTTAGCAAGTGCTCTGTAAATGTGAGTTATTATATTTTATTAAAGAGAAACTTTACAATGATTAAAATAATTTTTTTTTTAAGAGAGAGAAACTTTATCAGTCAGACTGTCCAAAGATGATTTGGAAGGGAGGTAGTGAGTGCCTTATCCAGAGACAGGGAGGGATCCCCTGGAAACTCTAGGGATAATTGAAGCCTTGGAGAAAGTTGGTCCTTAAGCCCTTTAACTCACTTTCCAACCTCAGGATTTAGTGGGAAAAGTGAAAAAAAAACAAGCTGAGGGTGAAACAGAGATATGTGGCATTGTGGCCAAAAAACCAAAGGGGGGATGCAAGAAGAGCTTCCTGGAGGAAGTGGGGCTCAAAGAAAGGATTGGTGGGATTTGTAACAGCCAGGAAGGACCTGGGCACTTGGATGGTATGATGGAAGGCATGGAAAGTTCTTGAGTGTCACTTGGTACTTTAAGGAGAATACGCTGGCTGCCTCTGCACACTAGATTATATGTGTAGGGGTGAGGGCCTGAGGTAGGTCCACTAGGCAGAAGGTACTGACTCTAAAGATGCAGCCTCTGCCAGTCACTCAAGGGGTCCCTGGGTCGTAACTTAGAAGCCACCAACCCCTGAGGTGTACCGATGGGGGAACAGACTTAGAAAGGAGCAGGAGAACTCAGGTTTCCTACCCCCCAACCTAGCTTCTGGGCACACCAGGCTTCCCTCCCTTCTCTGTAGCATATCCTCACCCCCACCCAGACCACCCCCAGCAGCTGCTGCTGAGCACTCCTTAAGTGGATGTGCCATAATCCTCTTCCCTTCATCCCCTGTGGGGGATGAGCTGGTGTTAGGACTAATACAGCTGTTAATCCTATTTCCTTCCAACCTCGATCCACAAGAACAGCTGTGTGGAGGGTGTCTAGGCTCTGAATTGAGAATGAAGGGGCCTCCACTAGAGTGGGTGGGTGCTCAGGAGGCCAGGCTAGGTCAGAATCATTGATTATGACTCAGAGGCTTCTAACTGCTAGCAGTGGTTCAAACCGCCTTGAGAGTGACTGAGCTTCCCATTACCAGAGCTATTGGGAGCAGGAGCCCACAATGATTCCAGAGTAGAGGGTAGACCAAGATTCCTGTCTGGAGTGGAGTTCCTTACAGCTGTGCAAGGCCAGAAATCTGTGTGAACAGTTGCTGCCTCTGAAAGCTAACCAGAGGGGAAAAAAACAAAATAAATATGCTGGGGACCTATCACTTCCAGACAGATGGTGCCAATCACCATATGTAGTCCACTGGTTCTACCGTCCTTTGGACCCACCTCTGTCTTCCCTGGGAACTTAGAGACCTTCAGGCCAGACCCACATCTGGGTACCTCTATGTCTGCAGCCTTGCATAGGACCCTAGATCCTGGTACAGGCCTTGGATGCTGAGCTGAAGAAGGAAGATGGTGAGATGGATGGAACCAGGGCCTTCTAGGAATGCCACAGGGTCTGCAAAAGTTCAGGCTGCGGAGGGAAGTGCAGGTGGACATTTTGATGACCCCAACCTCCTCTCTTAGCCCCTCTGAAGTCACCCAGTCCAACTCCTTTTATTAGAGAACAGACCAGAGAGGAAACTTGAGCATTGTCAGAGCCAGGAATGAAAGGAAGGATGTGGAGGTCCTGGGTGGGAAATGCAGATAAGTTAGGGATCCTACTGAGGCCTCATGAAGGCCTTGATGAGGGGAGAGTCCTTGGAAAATGGCAAAGGAATGTGGCTTCTGTCTAACTCTGCTTCTCTCTCAGAGGAGCTTGGTGCATCGAGACCATGGAGGTGGAGTCTGCGGAGGCCCGGTCCCCAGGTCCTGGCTACAAGCGATCCGGCCGCCGTTACAAGTGCCTGTCTTGTACCAAGACATTTCCAAATGCGCCCAGGGCAGCGCGCCACGCTGCCACACATGGGCCTCTAGACTGCGCAGAGGAGGTGGCAGAGGTGAAGCTGAAGCCAGAGACAGAACCTAAAGCAGAGGATGCCAGTGGGGACAAAGTGTCAGGTGCAGCGGCTAAGCCTCGGCCTTATGCATGCCCGCTGTGCCCCAAGGCCTACAAAACAGCACCAGAGCTGCGCAGTCATGGACGCAGCCACACAGGCGAAAAGCCCTTCCCTTGCCCCGAGTGTGGCCGCCGCTTCATGCAGCCTGTGTGTCTGCGAGTGCACCTGGCCTCACACGCCGGTGAGCTGCCCTTCCGCTGCGCGCATTGCCCCAAAGCCTATGGAGCGCTCTCCAAGCTCAAGATCCACCAGCGCGGTCACACGGGTGAGCGGCCCTACACCTGCGCAGACTGTGGCAAGAGCTTTGCTGACCCTTCTGTTTTTCGCAAGCACCGGCGCACACATGCTGGCCTGCGGCCCTATGGCTGTGAGCGCTGCGGCAAGGCCTATGCCGAGCTCAAGGACCTGCGCAACCACGAGCGGTGAGGGGTGAGGGCGCTTGAAGGGTTAGGAAAAGCAGGTCAGTGGGGTGGAGGTGGGACAACAGTGGCTGCTATATCACCAGTGCCGCCTGGGCTTGGGTCTTAAGGAGCGAAATGAGCCAAAGGGAAGGTGAGTGGGGTGGAGCTATGGGTAGTGGGTAGTGTGTATGTGGGGGAAGCTAGTGATCCTGGTTGGTTGGTGGCTTGATGGGGTGGGGCATACTGGTTTGGGTTTGGGCCCTTGTAAGTGGGGTCTGATTGGCCAGGGTTCCTGGACAGCAGGAAGGGTCAGGGCTTGAAGTTGGGCTACTCAGAGGGTCTCTGGTGGAGCACAGGAAGTGTGAGTGGGGCCTGATTTGTCTAAGTCTTTGGAGAGCAGAAAGGGGTCTTTTCTGGAATCTAGACACCCAGCCTGAAGTTTTCTTGCTCTGGGGTATAGCTCTGTGGCTCTTAAGGGTTTGGGCCAAGACCTCCAGGGTGTTAAGATCTTCTAACCTACAGTGCAGACAGGCAGCAGGGGTCAGGTGATGGGCCTTCACCTTCATGCCGGGTTCCCCCACACTCCTACAGGTCCCACACTGGTGAGCGCCCCTTCCTCTGCTCAGAGTGCGGGAAAAGCTTCTCCCGTTCATCCTCGCTCACGTGCCACCAGCGGATCCATGCGGCACAGAAGCCCTATCGCTGCCCAGCCTGTGGCAAGGGCTTCACACAGCTCAGCTCCTACCAGAGCCATGAGCGCACTCACTCTGGTGAAAAGCCCTTTCTGTGCCCACGCTGCGGCCGCATGTTCTCTGACCCCTCGAGCTTCCGGCGCCACCAACGAGCACACGAGGGCGTGAAGCCTTACCGTTGTGAGAAGTGTGGCAAAGACTTCCGGCAGCCAGCGGATCTGGCCATGCACCGGAGGGTGCACACAGGCGACCGGCCATTCAAGTGCCTGCAGTGTGACAAGACGTTCGTGGCTTCCTGGGACCTCAAACGTCACGCGTTGGTGCACTCAGGCCAGCGTCCCTTCCGTTGTGAGGAGTGTGGGCGAGCCTTTGCTGAGAGAGCCAGTCTCACTAAACACAGCCGGGTGCATTCGGGTGAGCGCCCCTTCCATTGTAACGCCTGCGGAAAATCCTTTGTGGTGTCGTCAAGCCTGAGGAAGCACGAGCGAACCCACCGAAATAGCGAGGCCACAGGGGCTCCCCCACAACAGGAGCTGGTAGTGGGGCTAGCTCTACCTGTCAGCATGGCAGGCGAGGGCTCAGTGGCCCCAGCAGCAGGTGCAGGGCTAGCAGATCCTCCAGCAGGGCTGCTAGGGCTGCCCCCGGAATCGGGCGGTGTGATGGCCACCCAGTGGCAAGTGGTAGGCATGACAGTGGAGCATGTGGAGTGCCAAGATACTGGGGTTGGGGAGGCTCCTTCTGGTCCCTTGGAGGGGACAGGTGAGGTGAGGGGTGAGGAGGTTGATGAAAAGCCACCACAGTTTGTGTGCCGGGAGTGCAAGGAGACGTTCTCCACTCTGACGTTGCTGCGAAGGCATGAGCGCTCACACCCAGAGCTCCGGCCCTTTCCCTGTACCCAGTGCGGCAAGAGCTTTTCAGACCGGGCTGGGCTACGCAAGCACAGCCGTACACACAGCTCTGTGCGCCCCTACACCTGCCCCCACTGTCCCAAGGCCTTCTTGAGTGCCAGTGACCTACGCAAGCACGAACGCACCCACCCTGTGCCTATTAGCACCCCCACACCCCTTGAGCCCCTTGTGGCTTTGCTAGGAATGCCTGAAGAGGGGCCAGCCTGAGGCCCATGCCCCTTTGAACTTCTAGGAGCTCAGCCCCCCCATAGGGTGCCTCCCAAACCTCCCTTGGCCCCAGCTTACTCTTTAGACTCCAGATCCCTGCCCCCCTCCCCCCACCCACCACTGGGTTGCCCGCTTACCTTCCCAACAGAAAGATCTGGAGCAGTGGGGGCTGGCACCCACTGTTGAGAGACATGGCTCTCTGATTAACACTCATTAAAGCATTCGCTTTGACACTGGGTTGTCTTCTGTGTTGTGGTTGGGGGCAAGGGAGGGGGTGTGGGCATCAGATAAGTAAGGTTCGTTGGAGACCCCCCAGATTGATAGATTAGAAACTAGAAGGATCTTTGGGTATTTTTTCTGTTTTCTGTTTTTTTTAATTATATTTTGTTGATTATGCTATTGGGTGCATTTTTTTCAAACTGTTTCCAAATGTCTTGTGATAGGGTTTCATGATCAATTAAGTACAGGAAATTCCCTGTGCCTTTCTTGTGGATTCTTGATCAAAAGTGTATTAAAGTCATTCATAAGTCCTGCAACAGACAAATCTATTTAGCTTTGTTTATCCCATACTTATTTAAGTATGGAGACTGTTTACTGAGTAGTTCTACTTCTGTCCTTTTACAGAGAATAAACTGAGACCCAAAGTTAGTATACGACCTCCAAAAAACTGGAATTATCTTCTGGAGGGCAGGCCCCTTGTAGTATAGGCTTCCCCTGCTAGGTGAGTATTCTAGGAACCCATCTGTATCAGTGTGCGAGCTGGTAGTGTTGTGAGAGGCTGCCTTCAGCACCAGTGAAATTTTTTTTGAAGACTCTCAACCCCTTTGCCCATTTCATGGTAGGTGATTTGAGAGCACACCTTCCCACACCCTACCCTCCCTATTCACCCCATTTCGCCCTAAGCAATTTTTTTGTTGTTGTTATTTCCCCGGGTGAAAAATGTCCTCAAAGGGAAGCATTTTGCTGACATGGAAGAGGTGAAACAAAAAACAGCATGAGCACTAAAAGGCATCAAAATCAACGAGTTCAAAAATGTTTTGAGCAGTGGAAAGAAGGTCTCAATATGTGTATTTCATCAAATGGAGAGCACTCTGAAGGTGACTGAAATTTAAACGTAAAAATAAATGCAATTGTTTATTAAAATTTTGGGTTTTGGGGGGTCCCCCTTATATTTCCTATATACTGCAGTAACAAATTAGAAGATATACTTGAAAAGGGGGTCCCATTCAAAATAATGAAACCCACAAACTACAAAATGTAAACCTCACAAGAAATATGCAAAATTTACATGAAGAAAATGATCTCTCCGTCCTGAAGAATATAAGACCTACCTAAATGGAGACATGCCATGTATCTAAATGGAAAAACATTATTAAAAGCTGTTGATTCTCCCAGCTTCATACTTAAATTCATTGCTACCCAAAAAGGATTTTTAACAGAACTTGAAAACCCAAAGTTCCTATACAATACATTTTTTAAAAACAGTGGGGGCAATGTACTTACATACTAGATAATCAGACAACAAAGCACTAGAGGAAAAACAGGATGTTTTGGCACAAAATAATCAGTGGAGTTGGGGAGAAGGTTCAGAAAGAGCCCCAACCACTTCAGGGAAGTTTGTGATAAGTATGGTTATTCAAATCAGTGGGAAAAGGATAGACTGTTAAGTAGCTTTACAGTTATATCTGTACTCTGAAAGGTTACACATCTTTTTAAGTAATTTTTTAAAGACCAAAATGAAAAAATAAAAAAGGCTAAACATTCGATGTAAATTAGTATGGCCTCTTGGGAAGGTGATTTGATTATATTTATCAAGAAGTAAAATGAACATACCCTTTGGCTCAGCAAATATACCTCAAAGAACATACAGCTCAAATGTTTTCCCACTTAAATGGTAAAATTGAAGATAATATTTAATACAGCAAAATTTGTGATACTGGAAACACCCTAAATGTCCATTAGCAAAGGACTACCATTAGCCACTATAAAATACATAATGTAGCTGTTTCAAAAATGAGGCTTATCAATCTATATTGTTGAACAATATCCAAAATATAGGTCAAGTGAAATGAAAGTGCAAAGCTGTGTGGTTAGTATGCTCCTGTTTGGAACACATTATGCATAAGTACTCAAGTTATAGAATATTTCTAGAAGGATACTTAAGAACTGATTCTGAACTATAAATTCCAGCCATTAGGGCTTTCCCTATTTATAAGCCAAAACAAAGCCAAAGGTCAGAATGGACCAGATCCTCTCTTCCATGCCTTTTTATTTCTAGACTTGGGGGTTACCAAGTTCACAGATTCAGGACATAAGTGTATAGCCTATCTCCAGACCCATGTGTCAGTCAAGAGGGCCTTGCAGCAGCTGGCCCTACACCAGGACTGGTATACCAGGCAGCACCAGGAGCATGAGTAGTAGGAATTTCCTTGATGTCAGGGGCCTAATTCAGCATTGCCATGCCCAAGCTTTGGAACAGGACCTCATTCCTGTTCTCCATAGCAGAACAAGGGGGAGCATGTAGCAACAGTAGGTACCAGAGTGTATGGCTACAGGAGGAGAGTACCTGTTTGGCCAAGAATACTCACTACCCATCCCCATTCCTGCAGAGCAGGACAACACTGACATCAGGGCTCCTGCCTGTTCAGGCTAAGACCAAAGTCTGAAAGAAGGGGTCCAAGAAAGGAGCAGACCAAACTGGGGGTTGCAACAGGGGGACTTTCGTTACTACTGACTTGATTTGTGACCATGAGCAAGAAATTGATACAGCCCTGGCTGGTGTAGCTCAGTGGATTGAGTGCGGGCTTTGCACCAAAGGGTTAACCAGTTCAATTCCCAGTCAAGGCACATGCCTGGGTTACAGACCAGGTACCCAGTGGGGGCCACATGAGAGGCAACCACACACATATTTCTCTCCCTCTCTTTCTCCTTCCCTTCCCCCTCTCTAAAAATAAAATCTTAAAAAAAAAGAAATTGATACAAAGATTCCATATACACTAATCAACAGATATACTTGGGTGTTTACAATGAAGGAAAAAGTGAGTCCTATGGATGTTCAGAAGGGATCCACAACTCCTGCTCTCTTTCTGAGCCCAGCAACCCACTCATTCCTTCGCCTTCTCTGACACTTCAGACAACCCATACCGCAGAGGACTCAAACAAGTTGACTTTTTAAAAAGTTAACAGCTACATTAAGATGTACTTCATATACCATATGCTTAATACATCTGAAGTGTGCAATTCGATGAGTTTTAGTACACTCACAGGGTTATGCAACCATTACAATCTAATTTTAGAATATTTTCATCTCCCTGAAAGAAAGGCATCCCCCAATGCCTTTTCCTCAGCCCTAGACAACCATTAATCTTATCTGTCTCTAAGGATTCATCTATTGTGGACATTTCATGTAGGGATCATGCACTATCTAGTCTTTTCTTACTGGCTACTTAATATTCTTACCATAACATTCTCAAGGTTTATTCATGTTGTAGATTGATTAGTATGTCATTCCTCTTTATTATCAATAATATTCCATTTATGGGTATACCACTTTTGTTTATCCATTTATTAGTGATGGACATTTGGGTTTCCATTTTTGTCTATTGTGAATAATGCTATGAACATTCATGTACAAGTTTTTGTGTGGACATGTTTTTCAATTCTCTGTGTATATATCTAGGAGTGGAAATGCTGGGTCATAGGCAACTATTGTTTAACCATTTCAGGAACTTTCAGACTGTTTTCTGAAGTGGCTGCACCATTTTACATTCCCACCAACAGGATATGAAGGCTTGAATTTCTCCACATCTTCACCAACGGTGTTTTATCTGTCTTTTTTATTATAGCCATCCTAGTTGGTGTGAATTTATGGTTTTAATTTGCATTTCCCTGATGACAAGTAATATTGAACATCTTTTCGTGTGCTTATTGGCTGTTGGTATATCATCTTTGAGTAAATGTCTGTTCAAGTCCTTTGCCTGTTTTTTAATGGTGTTCTTTGATTTTTTGCTGTTGTATATTAAGAGTTTCAGATACAAGTTCCTTAGGATTTGCAACAGTTCTCTCCCATTGCCTTTTCACTTTCTTCATTGTGTCTTTTGAAGCAAAAAAACCTTAATTTTGATGATGTCCAATTATCTATTTTTTTCTTTTGTAGCTTGTGCTTTGAAAGCCATATCTAAGAAATCATTTCCTAATCTGAGGTCATGAAAATGTCTTACTATGTTTTCATCTAAGAGTTTTATAAACTTGCAAGTTTAAAAATTATAAACTTTTTTTTAATGAAGGCACTTTTTAAAAAAATATATTTATTTATTTATTTATTTTAGAGGAGAAGGGAGGGAGAAAAAGAAGAAGAGAAACATCAATGTGTGGTTGCCTCTTGAACGCCCCCTACTGGGGACCTGGCCCACAACCCAGGTGTGTGCCCTAACTGGGAATCAAACTAGCAATCCCTTGGTTCTCAGGCTGGCGTTCAATTCACTGAGCTACACCAGACAGGCAAAAATTATAAACTTTTAAATACACTATAAATGTTTTATGACTAAAAACTCTTAGATTTAGGTCTTTGATCCATTTTGAATTAGTTTTTGTATGTGGTTTGTGATAGGGGGGTCCAACTTTTTTTTTTTTTAAGATTTATTTTTAGAGAGGGGAGGGAGAAAGAGAGAGAGAGAAACATCAATGTGTGGTTGCTGGGGGCCATGGCCTGCAACCCAGGCATGTGCCCTGACTGGGAATCGAACCTGCGATACTTTGGTTCACAGCCCGCGCTCAATCCACTGAGCTACGCCAGCCAGGGCCCAGGGGGGTCCAACTTTTACATGTGGATATTCAGCTGTCCCTGAACCACTGGTTGAAAAGACTCTTCTTTCTCCATTGAATTGTCTTGACACCCGTGTTGGAAATAAACAAACTGTAAATATGAGGGTTTATTTCTGGACTCTCAATTTTATCCCCTGAACATACCTGTATATCTTTATTTATGCCAGTACCACATTGTTTTGCTTACTGTAGCTTTGTAGTAAAATTTAAAATCAGACTTGTGAGACCTTTAATCTCATTCTTCTATTTCAAGATTATTTTTGTTTTTCTGGATCCCTGACATTTCAATATGAATTGTAGGATTAGCTTGTCAACATTTTCTTTTTTTCTTTTTTTTAAGATTTTCTTCCTCCCTTCCTCCCTCCCTCCCTAACATTTTATTTTATTTTATATGCCCAATACATATTTTATTATATTTTTTCATTACCATTTATCCCCCTTATACTCCCTCCCTGATCCTGCAATCACTACACTGTTGTCCATGTCCCTGAGTCCTTTTTCTTTTTCACTCCATCCCTCCACCACCTAGCCATGGCCCCCAAAGCTGTCAGACTGCTCTCTATGAGTCTGTCTCTATTTTGCTTGCTAATTCAGTTTGCTCATTAGATTCCACATTAAGTGAAATCATATGGTATTTGTCTTTCTCTGACTGGCTTATTTCACTTAGCATAATGTTCTCCTTTTTTTTTTTTTTTTTACTGTAATCTGTAATTGTGTAAATGTCCCAGAATTGTTTTACCTGTTCATTGACCGATGAACACTTGGGCTGCTTCAGTATCTTGATGATTGTAAAAATGCTGCAATGAACATAGGGGTGCTTATGTTCTTTTGGATTAGTGATTCTGGTTTCTTCAGATAAATTCTAAAAGTGAAATCACTGGGTCAAAAGGCAGATCTATGTTTAACTTTTTGGGTATCTCCACACTACTTTCCACAGTGGCTGCACCAGTCTGCACTCCCACCAACAGTGGCTTGTCAACATTTTCAAAAAATGAAACAGAAAAGAAAAAGAAGATAGCTGGGATTTTTATAAGGATTGCATTGAATCTATAGATTACTTTGAGGAGCCTTTCTGACCTATGAACATGGGATGTCTTAAAATTTAATCTAGATTTTTAATTTCTCTCAACAGTGTTTTATGGTTTTCAATTCTTTTGTTCAATTTATATCTAAGCATTTTATTCTCTTTTTGTTGCTATTTTAAATGGAATTGTTTTCTTTGTATCATTTGTGGATTGTTCATTGCTGGTGATGAGAAATACAGCAGATTTTTGTACCTTCTTGTATTCTGCAACCTTATTGAACTAGTTTATTAGCTCTGATAGTTTGTGTGTGTGTATTGCTAAGGATTTTCTATATACAAGATCATGTCATCAGTAAATAGAGATAATTTGCTTCTTTTCTAGTATGGTGACTTTTATTTCCTTTTCTTGCCTATTGCTCAGGATAGAACTTTCAGTACAATTCTAAATTGAAGGGGTGGGAGCAGACATCCTGATCTCGGGGGCAAAATATCCAGTTTTTCATCATTTAAGTATGATGTTAGCTGTGAAATTTTCTTAGATACTCTTTGATAATTAGCAAGTTAGGGATGTTCCCTTTTATTCCTAGTTTCTTAAGTTTTTAAAAAATATTATTAAGAAAGAATGTTGGATTTTGTCAAATGTATTTTCTGTGTCTATTGAGATAATAATATTTTTGTTCTTTACTTTACTTTCTGTATTACATTAATGGATTTTGGATGTTAAACCAGCCTTGCATTCCTGAGATAAATCCCACTTGGTCATGCTGTGTAAACATTTTTATATATTGCTGAATTTGGTTTGCCAAGGAAAACGGAATTTTGTTGAGGATTTTTACATCTGCATTCATATGAAATAGTGCTCTGTAGTTTTTCTTGTGATATCTTTGTCCAGTTTTGTTATCTGGATAATGCCTAGACAGTCTGACTTCTAGGTCTCACTTTTCTTCTTCTCCAATTTCCTTTACTTCCCTGGCTGTCTATCAGGACTGTCCCAGGCAGTGGATGCATCCTGGGAATGCAGAATCGTAGGCCCTGCTGCTGGGGCAATAGCTGGCATCACACCTCAATCTATACTGTGGACTGTAGTCATCATCCCCTTCCCAGACAAATGGCTGGATAAATTGGAGTTCCTCACAGGAGAATGCTATAGAATGAGAGCTGAGGTGGATGTAGGGCAAGGCAGCAGGCTTCGTAGGGGTGGCAGTCATTCTGGATTCAACAGGAATTTTGGAGGTTCATTCTCAATTGCTTTCACACAGCCCACTCTCAACAGAAATGCCTACCCTTCAGCTTGCCTTCCCTTCAGTCCTTACCCCAGCTCTGACCTCATCTCTAACCTACTCCCTCCACTCAGCAGGCTCCATCCATGCTGGCCTTCTGTTTGTTTCTTCCCAGTCGTGTGACCTTTGCACTTGCTCTTCCCTGGAGCTGGAACCCAGAGCCCTAGATTTGCCCGTGATGCTCTTTTTCTTTCAAGTCTCAGCTCAAATTTTACTGTATGGGATTTCTACTGCTGTATGATAAATGACCACAAACTTATCATCTTAAAAACAATACCCATTTATTATCTTATAGTTCTGTAGGTCAGAAGTCCAGGCTGATTCAGCTCGGTCCCCTTCTTAGGATCTCACAAGGCTAAAGTCAAAGTCTTGGCCAGCCTGACTTCTATTCTGGAGCCTCTGGTGTAGAATTCACTTCTAGACTCATCCAGGTTATTACTGAATTCAGTTCCATTTGGCTATAGGACCAAAATTCCCAATTCTTTGCTGGCTCTCAGCCATAAGTGGTTCTTAGCTTCTAGAAGCCATCTACATTCCTTGGTGTAGGCCACTCCTCCTGGAGGCTACTCCATCTTCAAAGTCAGCAGTAGCACAGCAAATCCTCATGCTTCAAATTTCTATTATTTGTTCTGTCTTCCTCTTCTATTACTAGCTAGAGAAACTTATCTGCCTTTTGGATCTTCTATTAGCCCTGGTTGGTGTGGCTTAGTGGATTGAACACTGGCCTGCAAGCCAAAGGGTCACCAGTTCAATTCCTGGTCATGGCACATGCCAGGTCCTCAGTTGGAGATATGCAAGGGGAAGCTGATAGATTTATGTATCTCTTCACACATAGATGTTTTTCTTTCTCCCTTCCACTCTCTCTGAAAATAAATAAATAAAATCTAAAGAGAGAGAGAGAATTTATGTTAATTACACTGAGCCTACCTGAATAATTCAAAATAATCTCCCTATTTTAAGGTCAACTGATTACTCAGCTTAATTACATCTGCAAAATTCCTTTTGCCATGTAAAGTAACATATTCATAGAGATTAGGGCATGGAATCTTTGGGGGCTATTTTTCCCCTTTCTATAGTTTATCCTCTATCCCTCAAAAATCCACATCTGTCCCATATGCAAAGTACATTCACTTCCTCCCAAGGTCCCTAAAATTCTCATCCCATTACAGCAACAGATCAGTCCAAAAATCTCATAAATCTCATCAAACCAAAAGTCTCAGATCTTATTGTATAAATCAGATGCAAATGAGGCTCTGGGTATAACCCATCCTGGAGCACAATTCTCGTCTGTGGACCTATGAAACTAAAGAAACATGTCATGTTCTCCCATCATGCAATAGTGAGACAGGGACAGAATAATAGTTACAGACATTCTGGTTCAAAAAGGGGCAAAATGGAAGGTAAAAAGGAGTCAGTGGTCCAAAGCAATTTCAAAATCCAGCTGTGTAAATTCCCTTAGGTTGCCAGTCCTAGAAATAATCCTCCATGGCTGCGTTGTGCTCCCTGAGCTCTCAGTTCTACCCTTTGGATCAGTCACCTTGCCTGAGAAGACATTCCTGAGTACTAATTAAAACAACTATCTTTGCCCTGGCCAGGTAGTTCTGTTGGTTAGAGCATCACCCCGATACATCAAGGTTGCAGATTTGATCCATGGTGAGGACACATACAAGAATTAACTGATGAATGTATAACTAAGTAGAACAACAGATCGATGTTCCTCTCTCTCTTTCCCCCATCCCTCAAATCAATAAATAAACATTTAAAAAAATAAAATAAAACAGCCATCTCCAACACGTTGTCATTTTCTGTCACATCAAGCTGTTTAATTTTTTAATAATATATATTGCCCTGACTTGTGTGGCTCAGTTGGTTGGAGCATTGTCCTGTAAACTGAAAGGTTGTGGGTTCAATTCCAGGTCAGAGCACATGCCTGGGTTGTAGTTTCTATCCCTAGTTGGGGGGAGAGGCAATCAGTCAATGTTTCTCTCACTCCCTTCCTATCTCACTGGAGTCAAATATATATATATATTTATGGTCATGGCTTTGGAATATCTTAGCTATTTCTTTACTTATCCTTTCCACCACAACATATACCCATGAAAGCAGAGAACTTGTCTGTATTTTTACCATGTATTTCTCTAGCACCTGCAATCATGCCTGGAACATGTCTTACTCTATAAATATTTTATGAATAAATTAATGAATTAATTAAATGTAGAATGGGGTGGCATGGTAGGCTGAAAAATGGCCCCCTACATATGTCTATGTCCTAATTTCTAGAACCTGAGAATGTTGCCTTATATGGCAAAAGGGACTTTACAGATATGATTAAGGTAAGGATCTTGAGATGGGAGATTATCTTGATGGGCCCAAGGTAGTCACAAGAGTCCTTATAAAAAGGAGACAGAAAGATCAGTCAGAGGAGAGGTGATGTGATGATGGAAGCAGACATGAAACGCTATGCTTTGAAATGGAGGAGAGGGCGACTAGCCAAGGAATGCAGGCATCCATTAGAAGCTGAAAAGTTTAAGCAAATGGTTCTTTCTAAAAGGAACCACTCCTACCAGATCTTTGACTTTAGCCCAATGGAACTAATTTTGGATTTCTGACCTCCAGAACTCTAAAAGAATAAATGTGTGTTGTTTTAAGCCACTAAGTTTGTGGCATTTTTGTGACAGCCGTAATTGGAAATCAATCCAGTTGAGTTGTGTTAACATTCATAGCATGTAGCTGCAATTGCTGGCAGCTCCTCAATATTTATTCTTCCAGAATGGGAGTGCTTCCTGGGTATAGATCTCTAGTTCTCCTAGAATTGTTATCTGGGCAAAAACCTGCCCAGGGTAAAGATTATATCTCTCAGCATTCCTTTCAGCTGCATGTGGCCATGTGACTACATTCTGGCCAATAGGATTAAAGCAAAAGAGCAAAAATTATCTGCACAACTACTACAATTTAGGGAAAAGGGTAAGCATCCCCTTCATTTTTGCTTCACAGGGGCTTGACTGTGGAAGTGGTGGTGAACCATCTTGGGCCATGCAGGTGTGGGCAATACCCCAGGGATGGAACCGCAACAAGATAAAATAATTTCATTATTCATGGGTCCTGATGGCTTAAGCGAAGACCCACCACAAAATCTTGGGGTTTAAATTTTTTTTTAATTCATTGATTTTAGAGAGAGGAATGGGGAGAGAGAAAAACATCGATTTGTTGTTCCATTCTATTTATGCATTCATTGAGTGATTCTTTTTGTTTGTCTGTTTGGTTGATTCTTTTATGTGCCCTTACTGGGGAAGACACTCTAACCAATTTAGCTATGCAGCCAGAGCTAACTTGGACTTTTATATAACAGAAAAATAAACTTCTATGTTGTTTAAGAAATGATTAGTTTGGTCTCTGTTTCATGCAGCTGTACCCACACATTAACTAATGCAGAATTTCCCATTACTATCTATCCTTTATGTTTCATTTTTAAAATATTTTATTTATTTATTTTTAGAGAGAGGGGAAGAGAAGGAGAAAGAGAGGGAAAGAAACATCAATGTGCAAGAGATACATTGATTGGTTGCCTCCCGCAAACCCCCAGTGGGGGTCCTGGTCTGCAACCTAGGCATGTGCCCTGAGCGGGAACTGAACTGGTGACCTTTTGGTTCACAGGCCAGCACTCAATCCACAGAGTCACACCTGCCGGGGGTATTATCTATCCTTAAATTGGGGCTTCTTGGAAGTGTGGACATACATTCAATTAAGGCAAGTTTGGGCTTAATTTTTTATCTCTTATTTTCCTTTTGGGAAATTCCTTTGTAATGGTGCCATTGTGGTCTTAGGATGTATGTGAAATTGACCTTTGGTAGGTATCAACTTGGTGCTAGGAGTTCTTGGGCCCCATCCCCCTCGTAGATGTTTTTTTTTCTCCTGGTTTTCATGAACAGCTACCACTAATTGCCAAGAACCAGCAAGAATCAAGAAGGCTCACTGAACCTGAGGGTAAATATTTCTGAATAGAAAGCAAAGGCTCAGACTTCACAGTGTCACCACAGCTCATTCTGATATACCAACTGTCATGGTGATAGGAAGAGAGAAATGAATAGATTAGACAGCTTCTGCAATATATAGGGAGGCAGGGGTTCTTTTGTTTTGTTTTTACTATTTTGGAATCCATTTATATTGTCAGCATTACTTTACTTTGGACTTCACCCAGCCCCACATTAGCCTCTGGAACCTCATCAGACCATCTGAACACTAATGGCTTCTCTGGGCCAGGTGTAGCTGTCCAGTGTAGAGGAGTCATAGTCTGGAGTATAGACCAGGGATCTTACAAAAGCTTCCCTGTCCTTAGACTCTAGGTAGTAGGAGGCCAGGTTGTATTTGTAGGCAAAGTTAAGAACTTTGATGACACGTCTCAGTTGGATCATTGTCCCATACACCAAAAGGTTGTAGGTTCAATTCCTGGTCAGGGCACATACCTAGGTTGTAGGTTCAATACCCAGTTGGGGTGTGTACAGAAGGCATCCAATTGACATTTCTCTCTCATATTCATATCTCTCTCTCTCTCTCTCATCAATAAAAACATATCCTTAAGTGAGGGTTAAAAAAAAGGAACTTTGATGGCAATTCTCAGAGACATGTCTCAGATGGTGGTAGGTGGTGGGTCTAGTCTCCCCTGGGACAGGTGCTGCTCAGTGACCTCCTGGGAAAGTTTCTCTGCTCTCAGGAGGAATATCTCATCTAGGATGTGCTGGATCGCACTGGTGGTGACTCCCAGAGCCACTCCAGGGAACAAATAGGCATTGTTTCCCTGCCCTGGAATGAAGGTCCTGCCATCTTCCAAAGTCACACTCTCATAAAGACTTCACTGACAAAGAGCCCTCGGCACTCTTCAGCCATGCACTCAGCCTTGCTGGTGGGTTTCTCAGGGAAAAGGTGATAGGGCCCTTGTAGGAGGGAACTTTTATCAGTCAGCTATGATCAAGTTATGTTGCAGTAGCAACAACCCCAAAATCTCAGTGGCTCACAATAACACATTTGTGTTCCTCAGTCATAACCCATATTGTCCACGGGACAGCTGCGGCTCTGTGCTGCATCATCTCCATTCCAGAATCCAGTCTGAAGAGACAGCCTGAATCTGGAATGTTCAATCTCAAGATATAGGAGGGAGGAAAATTGGCAGACCTGACAACAGCTCTTAAAAGTTCTTGGAAGTGGTGGACTTCTGGCCAAGATGGAGGTGTAGGTAACATGCTTCACATCTTTGTACAACCACAGGAAGGTTCTCAACTAATCTCAAAACAAAATACAACCAGAACTGTTACAAAATTGAACTGTATAGAAGTTCAAAAATCAAATATTTAAAGAAGAAATATTCAGACAGGTAGGAGGGGTGGAGGTGGGAAGCCAGGGCAGAGAGGAAGGACATGGTGTGGCAGCAGTGGCCAGCAGAACAGGTGGTTCCACATTCATGTGTGGCAGATAAAAACCAGGAGGGACACCTGAGGAGCAAGCCATCCCAGCGCCAGGCCAGACTATGCAGCCCATGCTTGCAGCCCCAGGAAAATAAAGCCTTGTAACTTCTAGCTGTAAAAACCAGTAGGGGTTAGGTCAGTGGAAGAAACTGACAGTTTCTCAGGAGAGTCCATTTAAAGGACCCACATGGCCCTAGAATGTATATAAACCCACCCACTCTGGGATTCAGCACCATGACAGCAGTTAGAAAGGTCCCAGTTGCATACAGGGAAATGACTGGAAGTGGGTCAAGAGCCTAACAAGTGGTATTGTTCCCTCACTGAGCCCTCTCCCACATACACTGCCACAAAATTGTAAAGCAGTTTGCCCCACGAATACCTAAGGCTCCACCACTTATGACATAACAGGTGCACCAAGATGGAGTCAAAGCAGCTCTACCTAATACACAGAAACGAACACAGGGAGGCTGCCAAATTGAGGAGACAAAGAAATATGGCCTAAATGAAAGAACAGATCAAAACTCCAGAAAAACAACTAAGTGAAATGGAGATAGCCAACCTATCAGATGTACAGTTCAAAACATTGGTGGTAAGGATGCTTAGAGAGCTCATTGAGTGCAGCAAATGATAAAGGAAGAAATGAAGGCTATACCAAGTGAAATAAAGAAAAATCCATGGGGAACCAAGAGTGAAGGGAAGAAAACTGGGGTTCAGATCAACAATTTGGAACATAAGGAAGAAATAAACATTCAACTAGTACAGAATGAAGAAATGAGTATTCAAAAAAATGAGGAGAGAATAAGAAGATTCTGGGACATCACCAAACGTGCCAACATCGTAATCATAGGGATACCAGAAGGAGAAGAGGAAGAGCAAGAAATTGAAAACTTATTTGAAAAAATAGTGAAAGACAACTTCCTTAATTTGGTGAAGGAAATAGACATACAAGTCCAGAAAGCATAGAGTCCCAAAGAAGTTGGATCCAAAGAGGACAACACCAAGACACATCATAATTAAAATGCCAAAGGTTAGAGTTAAAGAGAAAATCTTAAAAGCAGCAAGAGAAAATAAAGAGAGAGTTACCTACAAAGGAGTTCCCATAAGACTGTCAGCTGATTTCTCAAAAGACACTTTGCAGGCAAGACAGGACTGGTGAGAAGTATTCAAAGTGATGAAAAGCAAGGACTTACAAATAAGATTACTCTATCCAGCAAAGCTACCATTTAGAATAGAAGGGCAGATAAAGTGCTTTCCAGATAAGGTAAAGCTAGAGGGAATCATCATTACCAAACCCTTATTATATGAAATGTTAAAGGGACTTACCTAAGAAAAATAAGATCAAAACTATGAACAGTAAAATGACAACAAACTCACAACTATCAAAACTGAGTCTAAAAAAAAAACAAAAACAAACTAAGCAAACAACTAGAACAGGAACAGGATCATAGAAAGGGAGATCACACAGAGGGTTATCAGCTGGGAGGGGGAAGGGGGGAAATGGGGAGTAAAGTGTAGGGATTAAGAAGCACAATTGGTAAGTACAAAATAGACAGGGGTGTGTTAAAAATAATATAGGAAATAAAGAAGCCAAAGAACTTACATGCATGAACCATGTACATAAAATAAAGGGTGGAGGGTGGCTGGAGGGAATGGGGGTACTGTTCAGAGGAAGGCAAAGAGGGGGAAATGGGACAACTGTAATAGCATAATCAATAAAATATACTTTTAAAAAACTTCTCAGAAGTGGAACATGTTACTCATACTCAAGTTTCATTGCTTACAGCAAGCTACATGCCCAGAGCTGATGTTAGTGGATTGTAGGGAATATATATATATACACACATATATATATATATGTATATGGCGGAACCCTATAGGGAGGGCCAGTGAATGTTTTTAAAGAATTGTACAATCTTTGCCAGTCTGTCCTCTTTGCCACATATACTGTCTTTGTGTCCCCCCCCCACATGCAAAATAAATGCATTTCCTTCCCAAGAGAAACCATCCAAATGACCCAGTGAGTTATGGCATTAAACTCAAATCCAGGACTTCCAGCAGTCTCTATATCGAGTCCAAGTGTGGCTTTTTTTATCCAGAGACATATGAAGCCCATCTCCAGAATAAATAAGTAAAACAAGTTCTCTCTGGTCTCCCCACCCAACATATGAGGTGGAACAAGGACAGAATAATAGTAGTAAATACTCTCATTCAGAAAGAAGAATGGGAGACATACACCAGTTACTAGTCCATAGTAATTCTAAAATCTTGCTGGACAGACATTGAGAAGGCCTCCCCACCTTTCCCTGGGACTGGGACTACTTTCTAGAGCTAGTTCCCTGTTTCATTTTACTTCATGTCATTGCTCTGCTTTTAGAGTGGCCCTTCCTTTTCCACTTACTCTCTTTGGCCACATTTGAGAAGATATTGGAGGTTATGGCTTTCTGAGGTAGAACAGCTTTCTCAATCTCCTTCTTGCTCCTACAAATTTGGGAGCCCTCAAGGTCATACTGTTTTGAACAGTAATGGTCTTTTTTTTTGCGGGGGGGGGGTGTCCATTGAGGCATTTTATCTGCATGTATGTATTACATCCCTGGAAAAAGAATCCCAGGATTTCCCCCACTGTGTGTTTTCGTCTTGATTCTTCATGATCCATGATGCCCACTGAGGTTGTCCGTACAATGAAACCAAAGTGACAGGATAAGAGCAGGTTGCTCTTCCATTTTCCTACTTTGTGCAACTCAATTTGAGTTGCACATCAAATTGGGGCTGATTACTCCACACCTGTCTAACCTGCCTGTGAGGTTCACTACAGTTTTCCCAGCTCTGTGGCCATCAATAATATCAAATTCACCAATGTAACCATATTTAGTCATCACAGTTATAAATCACAGCCTATTGAGAACCTGACATTGCCTCTCTTTTCAGCATTGTCGATACTTTCAAGAGCAACAGACAGGACTTTCATGTGCGCCATTATGACACCATGGAAAGATGGTGGAGAGAACCCCTCTTTTAAAAATTCATGCTAATGGCTTTTGGTGGGGGGGGCTTTTTGTTTTTTAAGTATATTTTATTGATTATGCTATTACAGTAGTCACATTTTCCCCCTTTATCCCCCTCTGCCTTGTACCCCCCCTTGTGTCCAGCATTCCGCCCCCCTTAGTTCATGTCCATATAAGTTCTTTGCCTTCTCCATTTCCTATACTATTCTTAACCTCCCCTTGTCTGTTTTGTACCTACCATTTATGCTTCTTATTCCCTGTACCTTTTCTCCCATTCTCTCCCTCCCCCTCCCTGGGGAGTAACCCTCCATGTGATCTCCTTTTCTATGATTCTGTTGCTGTTCTAGTTGTTTGCTTAGTTTTTGTTTTTGAGGTTCAATTGTTGATAGTTGTGAGTTTGTTGTCATTTTATTGTTCATAGTTTTGATCTTTTCTTAGATAAATCTCTTTAACATTTCATATAATAAGGGTTTGGTGATGATGAACTCCTTTAACTTAACATTATCTGGAAAGCACTTTATCTGCCCTTCCATTGTTTTTTAATTTTTAAAGATTTTATTTATTTATTTTTAGAGAGAGGGTAAGGGAGAAAGAGAGGGAGAGAAACATCAATGTGTGATTGCCTCTCATGCAGCCCCCACAGGGGACCTGGACTGCAATCCAGGTATGTGCCCTGACTGGAAATCGAACCAGTAACCCTTTGGTTCTCAGGCTGGTGCTCAATCTATTGAGCCACACTAACCAGGGCTGCCCTTCCATTCTAAACGATAGAGTAATCTTGGGTGGAGGTCCTTGCTTTTTATGACTTTGAATATTTCTTTCCTGCCCCTTCTTGCCTATAAGGTTTCTTTTGAGAAACCAACTGATAGTCTTATGGGAACTCCTTTGTAGGTAACTCTCTCCTTTTCTCTTGCTGCTTTGAAGATTCTCTGTTTATCTTTAATCTTTGGCATTTTCTTTTTTAAAATATTTCATTTATTTTTATCTTCTTTTAAAAAATATTTTATTTATTTATTTTTAGAGAGAAGGGAGGGAGGGAGAGAGAGAAAAAAACATTGATGTGTGAGAGATATATCAAATGTTTGCCTCTAACACTCCCTCAGGTGGGGACCTGGCCCACAACCCAGGCATGTGCCCTAACTGGAACTCAAACCAGTGGCAAACCTTTTGGTTCACAGGCCAGTGCTCAATCCACTGAGCCACACTAGCCAGGGCTAACCTTTAGCATTTTAATTACGATGTATCTTGGTGTGCTCCTCTTTAGGTCCTACTTCTTTGGGACTCTCTGAGCTTCCTGGACTTGTAAGTCTATTTCCTTGGCCAGATTGGGGAAGTTTTCTTTCATTATTTTTTCAGATAAGCTTTCAATTTCTTGCTATTCTTCTTCTCATGCTGGCACCCCTGATTTGGATATAAGAACATTTAAAGTTGTTCCAGAGATTCTTAAGCCTGTCCTCATTTTTTTTTTATTTTGTTTCTTCATTCTGTTCTGGTTGAATATTTATTTCTTCCTTTTGTTCTGAATCGCCAATTTGAGTCCTTCCCTTCACTGTTGGTTCCTTGTATATTTTGCTTCATTTCATTTTGTATAGCTTTCATTTCTTTCTTTAATCTGTGGCTGTATACAATCATTTCTCTGAGCATTCTTACCACCAGTGTTTTGAACTCTGCATCTGATAGGTTGGCTATCTCCATTTTGCTTAGCTGTTTTTATGGAGGTTTTTTTTTTTAACATTTTATTTATTTATTTTTAGAGAGAGGGGAAGGGAAGGAGAAAGAGAGGGAGAGAAACATCAATGTGTGGTTGCCTCTCACACGCTGCCCACGGGCACCTGGCCTGCAACCCAGGCATGTGCCCAGACTGGGAACTGAACCAGCAACTCTTTGGTTCACAGGCCTATACTCAATCCACTGAGCTACACCAGTCAGGGCATTTTTCTGGAGTTTTGATCTGTTCTTTCATTTGGGCCATATTTCTTTGTCTTGGCACACCAGTCTGGATGAATATTTCTTCTTTGACTCCTTAGTTATCAGACTTCCATACAGTTTGATTTTCTGGCAGTTCTGGTTTTTTGTTTTTAAATTGGTTGTTCCTTTTTTGGGGTGTGGGAGGAGGCAAAGCATATCTACCTATACCTCCATATTGGCCAAAACTCTGGGGAGAGCTTTTTACCTGTTTGGTTCCTGTCAGTCCCATGGGCCAACACCTATTGATAAATCCACAATTCTTTTCAGACATATCTCCTTTTAGATTTAATTGTAGGCAGATGAGGCTTACAGACTTCTTTGGGGGAGTTACTTTTTATCTATTTTCCTTGAACCATCTTAACTGAAAGGATTTATTGGGGACCACTCTAACTGATTTGTAGGGTTTTTTAATAAAAGGCATGAGAATCATACACTTTATATGGTCCTTGTCACAGAGATGAGTTTTAATCAAACTTTGTGACTTAAGAGCCTTGTAAGTTGTATCTTTCATTAGTTAAAGTGCAGATGACTTGCCTGGAGTTTCTATATTCTCTTCCATTTCTGCTTAAAAACTGGCCAATTATTTTCTGAAGCAACTCTTTAATATAGTAACTTATCAACAACACCCAATAGCAACCAAGGCGTGCTACTAATATTTTCTTTCCCTAAGTTTTTGCCTAAAGCCCTAAGCTCATTTGGACAGAATTTATATTCTTAGTTATTTCCAGCTTACAGTTTAACCAAGTGCTTCACCACTGCACGACACTTACCACCATCTTTCCAACTTCTGGTAATAGTTTCCTCAGCAGCTACTGTCCAGATCCAAGGTCAAAATCACATAATTCAGGTTTATTTTTTATTGTTGCAGTACCCTGCTTCTGGGTACTAGTTCTGTAACAGTTGGTTTACACTTATTACGATGTCGTAACAACCAATCTCCGACTATCAGTGGCTCATTACAAAAGTATTTCTCATTTACATTACACATCACTTTACAGGTGGCTTCATGTCATCTTAATTCTGGGTTCTAGGCTGAAGTCTTTTTTTAAAAAATGTTTTATTGATTATGCTATTACAGTTGTCCCATTTCCCCCCCTTTGTTCCCCTCTGCCCTGCACACCCTCTCCCACCCACATTCCCCACCTTTAGTTCATGTCCATGGGTCGTTCATACAAGTACTTTGTCTTCTCCATTTCTTGTACTATTCTTAACCTCCCCCTGTCTATTTTCTGTCTACCACTTATGTTACTTATTCACTGTACTTTGCCCCCCTCTCCCCTGCACTCCCCCACTGATAACCCTCCATGTAATTTCCACTTCTGTGATTCTGTTCCTGTTCTAGTTGTTTGCTTAGTTTTTGTTCTTTTTTAGATTCAGTTGTTAATAGCTGTGAGTTTGTTGTCATTTTAGTGTTCATATTTTGTATCTTCTTTTTTTTACGTAAGTCCCTTTAACATTTCATATAAGGGCTGGGTGATGATTAACTCCTTTAACTTGACCTTATCTAGGAAGCACTTTATCTGCCCTTCCATTCTAAATGAAAGCTTTGCTGGACAGAGTAATCTTGGATGTAGGTCCTTGCCTTTCATGACTTCAAATACTTCTTTCCAGCCCCTTCTTGCCTGCAAGGTTTCTTTTCAGAAATCACCTGACAGTCTTATGGGAACTCCTTTGTAAGTAACTTTCTCCTTTTCTCTTGCTGCTTTTAAGATTCTCTCCTTATCTTTAATCTTGGGCAATGTAATTGTGATGTGCCTTGTTGTGTTCCTCCTTGGATTCAGCTTCTTTGGGACTCTCTGAGCTTCCTGGACTTCCTGGAAGTCTGTATCCTTTGCCAGAGTGGGGAAGTTCTTCATTATTTGTTCAAGTAAGTTTTCAATTTCTTGGTCTTCCTCTTCTCCTGCTGACACCCCTATAATTTGGATGTTGGAACATTTAAAGATGTCCTGGAGGTTCCTAAGCCTCTCCTCATTTTTTTGAATTCTTGTTTCTTTATTCTGTTCTGGTTGAATGTTTCTTTCTTCCTTCTGATCCAAACCATTGATTTGAGTCCTGGTTTCCTTCCTGTCACTGTTGGTTCCCTATAGTCTTTTATTTCACATAATGCAACCTTCATTGCTGCCTGGGTCCTTTTTATGCTGTTGAAGTACCCAGTGAGTTCCTGGAGCATCCTGACAACCAGTGTTTTGAACTGTGTATCTGACAGGCTGACTATCTCTTTGTCACTTAGTTGTACTTTTTCTGGAGCTTTGATCTGTTCTTTCATTTGGGACATTTATTTATTTATTTATTTAATCTCAGCCCGCCGGTTATTTAGTAAGGGGTGGAACCTTAGGTGTTCACCAGGGTGGGGCAACCCATGTAGCTGCGCTGTGATGCTGTACATCAGGGAGGAGTCCAAGAGGGAACAGTGCTACTTGCTCCACTCTCTGCTGGTTTTCAGTCACTTCCTCCACTACCCACAATCAAATTGGGCCTTTCTGGTGCTGACTCCCGAGTGGGTGGGTTTGTATATGTTCTAGGACCCTATGGGTCTCTCCAACGAACTCTCCTGTGATCTAGGCTGAGGAAATCTTGATCTAGCAATTACCAGGCTTGTGGCAGATGGAAAAAAGAAGGGAAGCTGCCAGACTACTCATTGGTGCTTAAAACTTCTATTGGGTAGGCCAAAAAATCCATTTAGTTTTTTCCATAAAATAAGACACATTTTTCATTTTCACCAATAATTTTATTGATTTGAATATTTTGAGTATGTTGGCTATCTCCCACATGGTAGAACGTTGTTTTCAATTAATGTCTCAATTTGACTGCTATCAACTTCAACTGGTCTACCTGATTGTGGAGCATCATCCATTGAGAAATCTCTAGCACGAAACTTCACAAACCACTTTTGACATGTTCAATCAGTCACAGCACCTTCTCCATACACTGCACAAATCTTTTTTTACATCTCAGCTGCATTTTCACCTTTCTTGAAATTTTAAAGTATAACATGCTGAAAATTTTGCATATTTTCTTCCATCTTCAGTATTAAAATGGCTACACAAAAATTCAGCAATTTTGATTAAGTTTTTTGTTTCAAAAAAACTGTATTGTGGAATGCTGATTTGACAGTTGGTCACAATACAATCTAACAAAACTGTTCTGAATGAAGTTAGAGACAACTAAGCGCTACTAGAGTCATTCTGCAGAAGAAAACAAACAAACTTTTTGGCCAACCCAATATTTACATTTCTATTCACATTCCATTGGTCAAACCAAATCATATAGCCAAGGCTATTTTAAATGGGACTTGAATATACAGCCCTCCTACAGTGAAGGACCTAGCAGGAATGACAGCACACACACACATCACCACCACCACCACCACACACCACAGAGCTGTGCCAGATATGTCAATCAATGAGCTCATATACACTCTACTGCAGCATTTTATATCATGTAACCTCACATCTTGGTCAAGGATAAAGTGCCTTGACTCAAGACAGACAAATCATAGGCAGATCAATGTAGCCTGACCTAGACCAATCAGGTTACTTTGCTTACGAATTTGAACCATGAACACCGAGTGAACGAGGCAATAGGTAGAGAGAGATGCAGATGAAAGCTTGTGATGCAAGATGGATTTGGATTAGCCACAACTAAGACCTTGATTTCTGAAAGTCGGGCTGATGGGATTTCAGTCCAAAACCTGCCCTTAGGTCCTTACTCAGGTCAGTTTCCCACAAGAAAGGGGTATACACAAGGGGACCTGTGAAATCTCAAGTGCATGTGTCCACTTGTCTGCTAGGTCTGCTTGAGACTGTTCAAAAACCTTCCATGGGTCTCCTAGCCCATAGGACAAATTTAAACTACTGAGTTTGGCCTCCAAGCCTCAACTTGGCCACCTAGCCACCTCTTCTAAGAGGTTCTAGATAGTTTCCTGAGTGAGACAGGTAAGCAGCCTTTCAGGGCTGGCGCTGATCAAATGGCCAGGCAGAAATCACATGCCCCACATGGACACCTGGCTGCATAAATGTGGCATAATGTCTGCACAAGTCTGACAGTCTTTATTGGGTCCCAGTTCTATTCTGAAGGCGGAAAGGTGAAGGTGTAGAAGCAGCAGACCATCAGGACAGTATTCTAGCAAAGATGCAGGCTGCAGGGGAAGAGATGGAGAATCAGGGAAACCAGAGACCCCCTGTCCCAATCAGTCTTCTACTGGGACAGAATCTGGTGGCCCTGCAGTTTTCCATCGGGTGGATATCAGGTTGTTCGCACACTGCTGAGAATGAGCTCTTTCCTGTAGGGGCCTAGAATTTCATCTGTATAAACAGTGCATGATCTCAGACAAGACGAAGGCATGGGTACTCCCCCAGACTTGGGCAGGTATGAGTTCAGCGGCAAGGGAGCGGAACTCAGCCACGATTTCTCATATGAAGGGTCTGAATCTCCATTCCTGCCAGTCTCTGCAAAGCCCACAGACTTCTCTTTTGCGGGTTTGATCACGCCCCCTGTGCTCTGTGATCCAATCACTTTTGGGTGCAATTGCGGAGTCAGAGGCCCCACCCATAAGTGTCCTACATCTAATTGGGGTTTAATACTGGGATGCTCAGTTCCAGGTTGCCCTATAGACCAATCCCAATGCTGTTCAGGAACACCATTCAGGTCCACTAGCTGTTTTCCAGTCACAGCCACCATCTCAACAACGTCTCATACACTGCACCTTGCGGGCACAACCACCTCAACTGTGGCTCCAGGGCCACTGCAAGGCTCCACAGGTGGATGTCCAGCCATAGATGGAGGCAGAGAAGCCAGGGGTCCTGTTTTGGCGGCCAGCCCCACCCTCTGGCCCCTCCCCCATCCTAGGTCCAGGAAACAGCACCAAGGGTATCACATTGAGCCCTCCACGGCACCCACTTGTGTGCCCCCCATTCGGTGGCTGATGCAACTGGTACTGTGACCAGACAGGCTGGGCAGACAGAAGCAGCAGCAGGGGCCTGTGGGATCAGAAGTGGGATAAGATAGGACAGCCAGAACCAGGCCGCTAGACCTTGGATGGGGTCAGGCACCACTCCACTCCAACCAAGCTTCAGAACCAGTGGCCACCCTCACCCTCAAACCAGGTGACAGAGGACAGGCGTCACACCCAGCTCCAATAAACCAGGCACCTGCCCTCAGAATTCGCAGAAATTTAGAGTTAGGGCCTGGAGCTCAAGTGCCACATAAAGATCAGGCTCCTCTGCTTCCTCTACCTGCTTCAGCCACATAACCCCTTAGAAATGTCATGCTTGATCCCAAATGGCTTGGTCTTCAGGCTGAACTCTTGGGTAAAAGGCAGTGCCTTTTTCTGGGCACAGGGCCTGGCCTGTGAGACACCACCTGCAACCTCTCCCATAACTAGCTCCTCATGTAACATTCCACTCAAATGTTACCCCCTCTGAAACAGGCCTTTCCGTGACCACTGTATCCAAAAAAACAGCCTCAGTTACTCAGAATGCCTCTTCTTGGCTGCAGGAATACCCACCAATGCCTCGCCCTCCCAAACATACATCTTACCTATGTCCCAGACTGGCCTGGCCCAGCCTCACTGCTTCAGGGTTACGTAGCCACAGTGGTCTTTCCCCAGGGACAGAACTGAGCCAAACATGGGTATTATCCCTCCCAACCCCATGTGTTCCTGTGAGAGACAGAAAGGTAGTGCCAGCCTGCTGTAGTCACAGTGCCTAGAACAGTCTGACTTAAGCTCGCCTAGGTTGGGCCTGGCAGGATGGCCAGGAGGTGGGAAGGCTGGATACCTGGAGGCCCTGTGCCAGCCCTTCCAGGAACACACACGCACAGGGAAGTCTCCAATCTCTTTTTTTTTTTTTTAATTTCTTACAAAACCATGTGTCCCATCCAAACAGGACACTGCAGGCCCTCCGCCAGGCATTGTGGCCCAAGGAGAGAGGTCCCCGTGAACAAGTGGCTGCCAACCCCAGAAGAACCACACGCCCCTCTGCACAGGGCCAATGTGAGAAAGGGAGTTTGGCTGGAGGCACTGTGCTGCCCCTGCCCCAGCTGCAGGCAGAGAAGGCAGACCCTGGGTCCCTGGTGCTCTTAGTGCCTGCAAGGGAAGGAGGGAGAAGAGGGTCTAAGGGGAGGAAACAGGGTGGGGGCCAGTGAAGGGGCAGGCTTGGGGGGCAGGCCCACAATGTCTCACCGAGAGCGCATGATGCTATCAAGCCAGTATGGAGACGCAAATGATGACCGCCAGAATGAGGACAGTGATGAACACACAGATGGCAATCAATACTTTCTTCTGTGAGAGAGGAGAGGGTCAGGGAAACTCAGGAGGGGAGGGAGGGCTATGCAGGGAAGGGGAGGAGAGGATCACCTTTCGAGCTTTCTTCTGGTGCTCCAGGGTGATCTTGACGTGTCCCTGCCCACGTTCTACATAGTCTGCTGAGCTCAGGATGTTCTTTTCAATCCGGTTGATCATCTCCCCCTGTTCAGAGAAGGTGGAAGTTCAGCAGGTAGGGGTGAGTGGGGTGGGAGTTCCCAGCAGTCCACTCTGGCCACCCCAGTCCCAAATGACCAAAGGACATTCCTGGCAGAAAACACTGCACTAACAAAGGCATGGAGACCGGACCACGTCTGACACAGTTCACATGCCAAGGGTGGCTTCCAGGCCCTGTTCTAACATGTGGTGCCTTCTTCCCTGCTCCCTTGCCCCACACAACCTTTACTTGTAGCAGTTTCTTGGAGCCAAGTGCCTTAAATAGCTCATACCTTTTCGCAGAGTGTGAGCTTTTGTCCCCTCACAAAATTGTCTGAATTTACCTATTCTCCCAGACCTGTCTCCCAGCTGTAAAGCTCTTTCTACTCCCGCCTCCTCATGGCATCACCAGCGTGCAGATTCTGGCAGTCCTGAGTGAAACCCCTTCCCCACGGCTCCCATCTATAAAAGGGTACTGGCCGCAGCACTAGTGGGTCAGCTCCTCCAGGACAGGGCTAAAAGCTGACTTCACCCCCACACAACCAGGGCCAGGGCAAAAATAACACTTCCCACCCCAATCTTGTACAGATTTTAGGAGGCAGGCCCTCTAGGGGGCAAGTTTGACTAGAGCTCTTAGATGTATAAGGGTAGCTTCTATTGATGGAGGAGAAGCCAGGGTTGGGGCTAGACTGGGGGTGGGCTCAAGTGCAGGACCGGGAATACTATGCAGAAAGCAGCGGCCATCTCGGTAGCTGTAGGAGGTGAATGCACTTCTGGGGAACAGCTAAGGGTGGAAGCAGGGCCAAACTTGAAGGAATGGCCCAGAATGGATCAGGAAGAGAGGCTAAGGTGGAGATGGGCTAACAGTTATGGCTGGGGTTCTGACTGAACATGGTCTCACATTTGGGGTCTGGGTCAAGCTCAGCCAGCTCCCTGGGGTGCCCACCTGCATCTCCACCTCAGTAGCCAGAAAAGTGAATATCTCATGAAGTTCACGAATACTGCGTTCAAGCTGCTGGATCTCACTGTGCCGGGCGGAGATCTCATTTAGGGCCTGTCGAGTCACCTGAGTGTCCTTCAGTATCTGGGGGATGGACAGGAATAAAGGGACAGGTAACAGGGAAACCAGCAGCAGGTCATAAGTTCCGGTTGATTTGGGGGCAGCCCTTGGGTCTAGAACTGGGCCAGGGCTCTGCTGAGTGACTTCGGGCATGCAAATTCATTCCCCTCTGGGCCTCAGTATCCCCTCAATCAAAGAGGGCCAGAGCTTGGAGAGGATGGAAGGCCCAGCAGAGGGAGGCTAGCTGTGGCCACTCACATTGGATACAAACACCTCGCTCTGCCCGCTGTCCAGCATCTGCTCTAACTCCTCGTCAGATACCGTTCCAGCATTTGCTGTGAAGGAAAAGGCCAGGTTCAGAGCTGGGTCAGGTTACCCAACCCTGTGGGCCAGGCACCACAACTCACTAATCTTCAGCTGCCTCCGAATCCGCTCCACATTCTTCTCCCGGTATTCGGACTGCATCAAGTTGCATTTGTTGATGAGTTCCACAAATTGCTGGGACAGGATCCCATGCTACAGACAGAGAACACAGGCTAGGCACGCCTGGGAGGATCCCTGCCCAGTCTGGGCCTCAGCATCCCCATCAGTACAATGAGCAAAAAGCATGAGTGTTATAGGTGCTTGCTGTTTTACCACCATGAAAGCTCCCCCATTCTCTCAAAGTAAAAGCCAAAGCCCTTACCAGGGCCTACAAGGCCCTATGTGACCTGCCCCTCCCCAATTCCCCTCTGACCTCACCTCCTCCCACTCTCCCTCCCTTATTTCTTCTAACCACAGTGGGCTTCTCCTCCCTGAACAAAGCACACTCCCACCACAGGTCTTTGCACTCACTGCTCCTTCAGCCTAGAATGCTCCTGCCACACAAAGGTCTTTAGGTCTTTGTTCCAATATTACCTTTCCCCCCTCAATATTACCTTTTGAATGCAGTGTTCTCCGCTTCATTGAAATTGCAACCTGCCTTTTCTGAGCACTCTCAATCCCTCTTCTCCTGCACCTTTTTCCTTAATACTTGACTGTGTTCTGAAATAATTTACTTATTTATTATGGTGATTGTCCCTCCCCACTGGAATATAAGCTCCATAAGGACAGGGATCTTCGGTTCACTGCTGTAGCCCAAACAGCTGGCACTCAATACATACTTGTTGAATGCTTGCCTCACTGCTTAGACTAGAGATGTGCCTGGAGTTCAGTCTGTTGCCAGATTTTACAGGTCCAGTTGGGCCCTCAGCCTCTTACACTGAGGACTATCTCAGGCTCCCTTTGAAATGTCCTCTGGCCTTGTCCATTTCCCTGATGCCTTATTCCTTGGAGTACTTTCCTCAGAGACACAACTGTTCTCTTGGCTTCAGCTGTACCCTTTCAAGATGCCCAAACTGCTCCATCTTCAATCTGAGCTCTTTGCTGAGCTCTGGGACCACTCACTCCAATTCTGACCTCCAAGAATTCCAAACCCCTCCTCTTTGGGCACCGGGAGCGGGCTGGTCAGATTACCTCAAATCCCCGTCCTAAAATGTCGATTCAGTGACCTTCCCTCCAGGGAAGTTCCACCTCCTGACTTCTCAAATTCTGCCCCTGGGGCAGAGGATGTCCAGGTCGTCTGGGAAGGAAACCTCCCAGTCATTTGCAACTGCTCCATCTTATTCTTTGGGCAGAGCCACTAGGTAACAAGTCACACCTCAGTAAGGTCTTTGTCACCTGTCTCCCAGAGCTGAGCCCAGGTCATATCTGGGGACTCAGCAACTTCTCACTGAATGCAAAAGAAGGTGGGGAGTTATAATGAATTGGGAACCAGGAGACCTGGATTCTTGATCGAGTAAGTCCTTTCTCTTTCTGTGCCTCAGTTTCCCCATTTGGATGATCTCCAAGTTCCTCCTTCTTACTTATGTCATCAAATAATGTATAAAATACTTGCTGAAATGCCCTAGTTGTGGGAATAACAAACCCACCTGGGTTTTTCTCATCCTCGTGTTGACTGAATTACAGTTCTCATCAGCTTCCTCCTTCTGGGGCTCTATGGCTGTGGGAAGACACAAGGGTAATGCGGGGGAGGGGGGCTGACCTGTGGCTTCTGAAAACTGGAGATCAGGGCATCCGGCCAGGGCCATACCCCAGCCACACAATACAGAGGTGGTATCTCCATACGATTTCGGGAGGAAATACAACTGATCATTAAATGACTAATTCTAAGCCTCTGACAGGGGATACATCAGATATTCACAATACATCAGATAATTCCCACAAGTATGCAGAGGCCTCCTAACAAAACCCCCAAATACCTGCCGAAAGAATGCACACTGGGCAGAAAGAATTTTAGGACTGGATGGTTTCATAGTTAAAAAAAAAAGAACCCGGTGGTGGGGCGGGGGGGGGGGCA
Source organism: Tonatia bakeri (assembly GCA_004024845.1). NCBI lineage: Eukaryota > Metazoa > Chordata > Mammalia > Chiroptera > Phyllostomidae > Tonatia > Tonatia bakeri. Next base: position 80,310 of record PVIA01006728.1, read on the forward strand.
GACATGTGCTGTGGAAAGTGCTGTGGACTTTTGGAGGCCTGGAGATGGAGATTCTAGACTGCTGTGTAACCTGGATATATCACTGGCCTCTCTAGGCCACACACTCCCCAGATATACCAGGAGCTTGGCAGGGACAGAGCAGAGGGAAGAATCTCTCTCAAGTCCTAGGAGCTCACCCTTCAACTGCGCTCGGATCTCCCTCCCTAGCTGTTTGATCTCGTCGCGCAGATTCTGCAGGTCCTGCTTCATGCCTAAACAAGAGAAAGCAGTCCCTACATCAACAAATCTCCCTTGCTACCACCTGCCTGGAACTACAGTTCCCAAAAATCCCTCTGATTGAGCATGCGTTCTGCACCCAGGTTTCAACTCACTCTCCTCAGGAAGGGGCGTGGCCAGAATGGTGACCTGCTGTTTCTCCAATTCTCGGACTTTATTCTCCAGCTTGACAATAGTCTGCCGAATTGTCCGAACCTGGGGAGGGTGACCGAGACGGCTGAAGGAGATATAAGGGTACTCCAGACTGCGCTGCTCCTCAGGTCCTCTAGCCCCCTTGTAAATACAGGCAGAGACCCAGCCTCATACCTTCTGGAAGAACTCCTCGTCTGGGCTCCCCAACCGTGCCGTGCCCGGGTGTACCACCAGCGCGACCCGCTCCTTGTCCTCATCATCCGAGCTGTCATCCCCCTGCCAGGGCCGGGATCATTGGCATCACTTCCTTGCTGTCGCTATCTCCCCGCAGGACTTACTGGCTTCCGCGTCTTCCCTTTCTAGACTTCAGCCACCCCTCCCTGCCCCGAAGACCAGGAATCCGGCGTTCCAGTCAGATCCTACCCCGTCCTCCCGTCCCAACCCTGCTGCCCCGACTTCTCACCTGCCTCAGCTCTTGGGTCCTGTCGCGCATGGCGGCCCGGGTTCCCTCTCCCCGGCACCTGAGCCCCGAGGGCCTCAAGACTCTAAGTTTGGAACTCCCAAACTCCCCTCACAGCCTGACAATCCACTTCGCCTTCACCCTGCAGGCCCCCAAATACCCCACAAGCTGCGAGAGGCTCCGTCCCTGACACCATCCACAGTCACTGGTAAGAAGCTAACAATTGGGACCCCCCAAGATTCCACAGGTTGGAATTCCCTTTTCTTTCCCCCCCTCCCGCTCCCGCAACCTAGGCCCTCCCCCTTTTGGATGATTCCGGGCATGCGCACGAGTTCGCGTCTCTTCCCCGCCCCAGAGAAAGGCCGAGGTCGGAAGTTGCAGCGTCCGGACCAGAAGCAAAACTGCAAGGATGTGAGAGCCCGCCCCCTCTACCGGAACTGTCGTATCTTTCAACAGCAATCTCGTTGCCAAAAGGGGTGGGAATGCGTCATTTATACGTAATCTGAGATGCCCTGCATCTCACATCACCCCATAGTGCACCCTCGCGTCACGTGATGGGCCCTGTCCTTGCCTTCCGGACCACAGAACGTGACGCTATGACTGTCACGTGTCCTGGTTTCTGTCAACTCCGTCTCTGGAGCACCCCTCTCTCCACGACGTACCGGGCGCCCGAGCTACGCCCCACCAGCTCTCACGGGGCGGGAGAGGGCGCTGACTAACGCCAGAGACTTTTTGAGGCAGTGGGTGGTAGGACCCTTGTTGAATTCGGCTCTTACTTCTTTTGGGTCCAGGGGCGTGGGCAGACTGAAGACGGAATTTGGGGCTGTCAGCATCATGGGACCTTGAAATTAAGGAAATAATAAGATCCAGCGTCAGAATTGCAGGGTTTTGAAGGCAGAGAATCTGGGGGTGGGAAATGACCTCATCCGAGGCAGAAACGTCTTCTCCCGCATACTCCTGGCGCAGCCGCTGACAGGTGGGCGGCGGGCGCCCTGCTTGAACACTGCAGTCCCGCTGTACTCACCACCTGATGAGCAACGAGACCATTTCAGGGCAGCTCAGGCTCAGAAGAGTGTCTGAATCATACTGAGCAGTTTGCCTTGCACCGGGCTCTACCCTCCGGAGCCCCCCGCCCCCCACCAAAATCTGCACACATTCCACATTATAGTGGACTGTGAGCTCTTGAAGTCGCGTAATGACTGTCTTGTTTTACCTGAATCCCCAGCGCCTACTTCCGTACCCAATGGGCCCTATTAGGTATTTGTAGGCAGAATTTCAGCCTTTCATATGTCTGAAGATAAAACTCATGGTTCCTTGGTTTTCTCTTTTAGGCTTCAGGCTCTCACAATGACACCTCTCTATAATCCTGGTCTTCTAGATGTTCATTAATTCAATATTTATCGGGCACTTACTATGGGCCACTGTTCTAGGGATGGGGTATATACATCAAGGCCTAACAGATTAAAATGCCTTGCACTTGTGGAATTTACATTCAATAGGAGTCCTAAAGCCACTGATTGAGTGTGGGCATACCTGGAATGAACGAGCCTCCTGGATCCTGCAGCTCTTGGCAGGGAATTTATATGAAGGTTCAAGCAGGAGAAGGAATGACCCCTCTGTAGTATGCTCTGGTAAGGAAACCTAGATTCCTATGACTGCATTACTGTGGCCTTATAGAAAGTCATTTGTCTCTGGGCCTCAATCCCCTATCTATACAATGGGTGGCAGTACAGCGGTGGGGAGATAATCTTTATGGATTTATTCCCTGCTGTGCAGCTCAATGGTTTGAGTCTGGAAACTGTCCAATGCTGTCTGATTCTAGATGAGGGGCTTTGTACCTTCTCCTCTTCCCTTTAGAACCTAGCTTGCCTGCAGTCAAGAATGAAGAGATGAGGATGCTGTGAGCAGGATTCCTCTGATCACAGGGGAAGTGAAAAGTGGGAGGCGTTTCAGGAGGCCAAGCCCTGTCCTGCAGGATCTCCTGGAGATCACAAGGAAGGATTTCTCTGCTCTTGGGTCTTCTATATCAGCCTCTACCTCCCTGCCCCTCTTCCCTTCTATGTCTCTGTCTCCTTCATACTCTGTGTGGCACAGTGGAAGGGATTTTGGACTTCTGACTCTTAGTCCTGGGTGTGGTCTTGAATAAGTCATTGCTCCTCTTTGGGACTCACTTTGTCCATTGGACAATTTGGTCAGGTAATTTCTGTGTTGCTTAAGGTAAAAAAAAAGAAGAAGAAGAAGAAGAACAATATCCAGTGAGGTCAGGAAGATATGGGAGGCTCTTGGAACATGTTGAGTGTTTCCCCTCCATGGGCTTTTACTGCTGCAAGTTCATCACTCTCTGGGCTCAGCAGTGCTACCTGCCTTTCTCTGTTAATTAGCCTTTTGATGACATACCTTTTTGGTTCCCAGCTGTGATTTGAAATTGTTGCTTCCTTTGTTAAATAACCCTGGAGTATGATATTCACCATTTTGTAAAAGATTTTTATTTACTTATTTTTAGAGGGTAAGGGAGGGAGAAAGAGAGGGAGAGAAACATCAGTGTGTGGTTGCCTCTCCAATGCCACCCACTGGGGACCTGGCTCACAATCCAGGCATGTGCCCTGCCTGGGAATCGAACCAGCGACCCTTTGGTTCACAGGCTCACACTCAGTCCACTGAGCCACACCAGCCTGGGCTGATATTCATCATTTTGTTTCTGGTCTCTGGGTAGGATCACAGAGCTTTGGGATGTTGACTTAAGGTCCCAGGAGACTGGGCTCAAAAGCTTGTGGAGGGAATGAGGAGTAGGGGCCATCTAGGGAGAATGGCTTTGGGGATGGGACTTTCCAGAGTTGAACCCTTTTCTTTGTTTCATGGTCCTTTGTTACCTGGGCCCTATGAGAAACTGTGAAGAGTGTATTAAATATATTGGGTCTTAGATGTGTGGGTATTGGTGATGTATGAGTATTTTTCTTTCAGTTTGTATAAAGGTCAGGTCCTACCTGATCCTGAGGCATGGCAGCCTGCCCTGTGTCTTCCACATGGAGGTCCATCCTACCGACACTGGAGATGGATGACCTGGTTTAGAATCCCAGCTCATTCACCTACTGTATAACCTTTAAGGCAAGTTACTTAACCTCTCTATGCCTCAGTTTCTTCATTTAAATAATGGGATCAGTAACAGTATCAACCTCATAGGGCCGCCCTAAGGATTAAATAAGGTGATACAAATAAAGTGAATAGAACAGTGCCTGGCACAGAATAAGTGCTATGTGAGTGTTTGTTGCTATTATAAGCCGGTGTAATAATGATTGTTACCCTGAGGGTGTCAGCAGCCCTGCTGTCTCCGCCAGGGACCCCATTCTGCTCCTTGTCCAGGGTCTGCTCCCCCTTTTCATCTCCGATCCCCACTGTGTACCAGGTCCTGGCTAGTGTTCTTGTTAACACCTGCAAGTCTCTCATGCTTTGACTTGGATCTCATACACCATATATTTGGCTTATTTATTTTTTAAAAGATTTATTTATTTATTTTTAGAGAGAGGAAGGGAGGGAGAAAGAGAGGGAGAGAAACATGAGTTTGTGGTTGCCTCTCATGCGGTCCCCACTGGGGACCTGGCCCGCAACCCAGGCATGTGCCCTGGCTAGGAATCGAACTGGTGACCCTTTGGTTCACAGCCCATGCTCAATCCACTGAACTACACCAGCCAGGGCTTGGCTTATTTATTTTATATATTGCCTGCCTTTATCCCCTCTCTGCTCCCTACTAGAATGTAAGCTCCATGAGGACAGGGATTTTCACCTGTATTACTCACTGCTATATCCCCAGCACCTACAGTCATGCCTGGAACACAGTAGCTGATCATTAAATATTCATAAATGAATAAAATTTAATTTTAGTATAAAATTTATATAGCATTTACTATGTACCAGGCACCAATATAAGTACTTTATAAATATTTACTCATTTAATCTTCGTATCAGTTCTGTGAGGTCGATAGAAACTGAAGCACAGAGCTATTAAGTACCTGGCCCAAAGTTACACCTTAGTAAACAAGAGAGCCAGAATTTCAGCCTCAGAGAGTGAGCTCCAGAGTCTGTGATCTTAACCATTACACTATGACCCAAGGAAAATACTAACTAGAGATGGCTGCTGGTGTTCCATCCACCTTTGGGGACTTGCTGCCGGATCATGCCCTGCTTTGGATCATCTGAGGGGAGGAGGGGTACACTGCCTGCAAGACTGAGCCTTCACCCCTCCCTTGACACAAGGTCTGTCTTGTCAGTTGGGGCTGACAGCCAGGGAGGTTGTGGTCCTCTTCTTGCTCACGGTTAGCTGTGTGTGCCGGGGGCAGAGATACGTGTCATACGTGTCTTGAGGAAAGGTCCTCTGTTCACCCCACAAGTGTGTATGAGGCTGTTTTTGTGCCAAGCCCCAAGGGCCACAGAGATGAAGCCCCCATAACTCTTTCCTCATGATGTGCTTGGGCCTAACCTTGGTCACCCCCTACAGCTTCGTCTGAGAACCTCTCCTCTTCACACTCCACATATATTCACATGGCTTTAACTGACATCCACATGTTAGTTCCCAAATCCACATCTCCAACTCAAAATTTTCTTTTGGGTTCCAGAACCCAGAATCTACTTGCCTCCTCGACATTCTGGAGGTCCCACAGGCATCTTAAATTCAATGTCTCCCAAACAGTGTGCATCATTCCCTCCACCCCTGAGGATTTCTTAACCCAGCTTCTGATTTTTCCTGTTTCCTATCTACATGGGTGAAAGAAGGGCACCCATGCTATAACCTTGGCCTTAAACTTCATTCTTTTTTAAAAAAACTCTAATTTGAGAGTTGTTAAGTGAATTTCTGTTACTGTGATTTCTTTTTTTTTAAGATTTTATTTATTTATTTTTAGAGAGGGAAGGGAGGGAGGGAGAAAGAGAGAGAGAGAGAAATATCAATGTGCGGTTGCTGGGGGCCATGGCCTGCAACCCAGGCATGTGCTCTGACTGGGAATTGAACCTGCAATGCTTTGGTTCACAGCCTGCGCTCAATCCACTGAGCTACGCCAGCCAGGGTGTAAACTTCATTTTAAAAGTGATGGATCAAACAATTGTCAGGATAAACTCCAAAATATACTAGAAGAAAATATGGGTAAAATATTTTATAAATCTTGCAATGAGAAAGGCCATTCTACTGCAACATTTAAAATTTAGAAGCTATAGGCCTGGCTGGTGTGACTTGGTTGGCTGGAGCATTGTTCCATAACTGAAAGGTTGAAGGTTCAATCCCTGGTCTGTACAGATACAAGAGGCAACCAATTGATGTTTCTCTCTCACATTGATGTTTCTCTCTCTCCCTTCCTCTCTCTCTAAAAGTAATGAAAAGAAAAATGTCCTTGGGTGGGGCTAAAAAACTTAAAACAAAAAATTTAGAAGCTATAAAATAAAAACTTACTACATTTGTCTACTTGAAAAAAATTCTGCATGGCAAAAACATCAAAGCAAAATTGAAAGACAACAAACTGGAAAAAACATTTATAATTCTTATCATATACAAAGGGCTAAAGAGCCCCCAAGTATTATGTGAAAAACATAACAGATCACAAAAAAATTGTAAGGATTTGAACATATTCAGATGTTCAACTTCACATGTAATAAGAGAAATGGCAATCAAGGCAAAACTGAAATAAGATTTTTTATCACATTAGCAAAAATCCCAATGTTTGATAAAACCCTCTTTTAGTAGGATTGTGAGGGAAACAGGGGCTTTCACCCATTGTTGGTAGAAATGCAAAATAAGACAACCCAGACAATATTTATCAAAATTATAAATGCATATACAGTTTGAAACAGTAATCCCTCTTCTGAATTCACCTCGAAAGTATTCCTGCTGTATCAGTTAGCTACTGCTTCATAAGGAAGCACCTCAATACTCACAGGCATAAAACAATGATTTATGATTTCTCCAGATTCTAGGGATGGCTGGGTGGTTTTTCTGCTGGTCTTACCTTAGATTACTCAGGTGGTGACAGTCAGCTGGCGCCTCTGCTGCAGCTGGATGACCCATGATGGTCTCTCTCACAATACCATGTCTGGGACCTGAACTCTAATGGCTAGGTAAGAAGGGACAGCTGGGCCTCTCTCTCTGTGTGGTATTTCATCCTGGTTTTCTTCATAGCATAATGGCCTCAGGATTACAAGAGTATGAACGTAGAAGCTACAGGGTCTCTTGAGGCACTGCTGAGAAGTTACACATTACTGCTGCCATATTGTATTAGTCAAAGCATGTCACAAGTCCACACACACTGCCAAGGGTGAAGAAATAGAATTTTAATTCACATTATGCAATGACACATACATTAGTGTTCTTCATTGAATATTATCTGCAATAGACCAGAAGTTTGTCCATCAGCAAGTATACAGCTGTCAAAAAGAATGAGAATGCTCATTATATATAAATGTGAAAGCACTTTAAAATATATTGTTGCTTAAATATCAAGGTGTGGAAGGAGCATATCATGCTACAGTCCTAGAAGAAAATTGTGTGTGTGTGTGTGTGTATTTGTTTGTATTGTCATAAAGAAATCCTGGAAAGTACATAAGAAACTAATAAAAGTGGTTCCCTATCAGTGACTCATGAAAACAAGGTGATGAGTTGTTACAGTAAGAATTTTCACTAAACTTTTTGTTACTTAGATTTTTGAACCATGTTAAAGTATTGCGTATTTTAAGTTACTATATCAAAGAAAGAATTGTAGAGAGCTACATTTTTAAAAGATTTTATTTATTTAATTCAAGAGAGAGGGTAAGGGAGGGAGAAAAAGAGGGAGAGTAACATCGGTATGAGAGAAAATCATTGATGGGTTGCTTCTCCAACATGCTCCGACCAGGGACTGAACCCACAACCCAGGCATGTGCCCTGACCAGAAATTGAACTGGTGACTTTTCACTTTGCAGGATGATGTCCAACCTGCTAAGCCACACCAATCAGGGACAGAGGTACCTTTGAATAACTTTAAGAAAAGGAATATGTCTTAATCAGCTCAAGCTGCTGTAACAAAATACCACAGGCTGGGTGGCTTAAACAACAAATGTTTATTTCTCACGGCTCTGGAGACTGAGAATTCCAAGATCAAGGTGCCTGCAGATTCAATTCTTGGTAAGGGCTTTTTTCCTTGCTTGCAGATGACCATCTTCTTGTTGTCTCTTCACACGGCGGAAAGAAAAGGCTCTGGTGTCTCTTCCTTTTCTTATAAAGTCACTAATCCCATCGGGGCCCCACCCTAATGTCCTCATCTAAGCCTAATCACCTCCCCAAAAGCCCCGCCTTCTGATACCATTACTTTGGGGACTAGGGCTTCGACACACTCATATGAATACTCGTATGAATACTCGTACTGGGGGTGGGAGGATGCGTATTAGCCCATACCAGAATGCTATGGACAAGCTTTTATTTTACAAAAATTCCTGTGGCAGCCATGTACAGGGCCACCACCGATGGCTGTGCCCATTTGCACTATACAGGACACAGCACAAGAAGGGCACCGATTACACCAAAGATACCTTATATTTGAATATTTATTATAACAATTATCTGACAGAGTGTCATGAGGAAGGGACACCTTTTTCTATTTATGCATGGATACAGTAAGAGTTGTCAGTAACCCTGGCTATGTTAAGGTTGATTGGGAGGTCAGTTAAAAATCACCGTAGGCCAAAAAATGAGACCTAAACTGAGGCCTGGAGGTGGAGATGGAGATGCACTGAAGAGGCAGCCTATCAGAACGCTGCAGACTGGAAGGGGTGGTGCGGAGACTCGGGAGGGTCCTAGATCACTCCTGCGGCTCTGGCTCCGGCTCAGGCAAGTTTGCTGATAAGAGAAATATCTCAAAAATAAATTGCCTTTATAAATCACAGTAACAGGGATGGAGAGAATTAAATAAACAAACAAACAAACAAATATATGGCAGCAACAGACTATTAGGAAATGTAAAAACACCATTGACAAAAATATATAGTACCTAAGTAAATCTTTTAAAAAGATGTTAATATCTTTGATGAGAGAAAATTTTAAATTTTTATTGAAAGATTTTAAAGAGGTCCTAAACTAATAGACAGATAACCACATAAATGGATAGGAAACTCAATATTGTAATGGCATCAATATATCTACAAAGTCAGTGCCATGGTCCAGGCTCTGTTGCCTGATGTTGAATCTGGTTTCGGTGAGAAGGACTGGGCTGAGCCTCCCGGGAGGCAGATGACCAGTTTCCCAGGAGAATGTTTCAATGGTCCAGGGTTTCTGCCTGGATTGGATCCCAGCCCCTGCATTGAATAAACTACTTGAACTCTTTGTGCTTGAGTTCCCTTATTTATGGATGGAGATGATAGCAGTAATCTCAAACCACTGTGAAGATTAAATAAGATATAGATAGACAACAAAATAGAGCTTTGCACATGATAGGTACTATATTAGATATAGATATAGAAAAATTAGATATTATTATTATTATTATTATTATTATTATTATTTATTTTATTATTATTACATTCACCCTACAGGTTTGTGACCAGTTGAAGGAGCAGTGGAAATAGGAGAGGGACATGCTACCAAATTCCAGTGGCTTATGGAATAAAACCTGAAAACTGGATGGAAGGGGCGGAGGAGCAGATAGGGGCACCCACCAGAATAACAGTGCTCATTCGCCTCTGCTTAGAGTGAGATTTCCAAGTAACAAATGGCTTCCATGCTTGTTTTCTTCATTTTAATATGTTTTAAAGAATTTATTTATTTACTTTTAGAAAGAGGGAAAGGGAGGGAGAAAGAGAGAGAGAGAGAAACATCAGTGTCTGAGGGATACATTGATTGGCTGCCTCTCACACGCCCTCCACCAGGGACCTGGTCTGCAACCCAGGCATGTGCCCTGACTGGGAATTGAACCAGTGACCCTTTGGTCGACAGGTTGGTACTCAGTCCACTGAGTCACAGCAACCAGGGCAATGCTTGTTTTCTTAGTAAATCCTCTCACATTGTGCCTGAGGGGTGAGAAATGTAGCTCATTTTACAGATTTGGAAATTAGGGCTTAGAGAAATTAGGTTACTGGCTCCATGGGGCAGGCTGATGTCTGTTTTGCTCACCACTGTGTTTCTAGCACAGCGCATAATCCTGGTACAAAGAGTAGGGCCTCAATGAATGCTAGTTAATGGATGAATAGGTCACATGGGTATTCTTTATTTTGTTCCTGAGCACAGCAAGGGTCATAGGTCCTGTGCCAGGTGCCATGAGGAGGCAAAGATTAATGAGATGGGGTCCTTGAATATGAGGCACTCAAAGTCCAGCATGTTAATAAGCTGTGTATAAATTTCTCCACCTGAAGCACTGAGTCTTCTTTGAAGGACAGGTGCTCTGGAAGGGAACCCCAACTGCAGCAAAAATAGAACTTTGCTGCGTTGAGTCACTGAGATTAGAAGGATGTTTCTTACACAGCATAACCTAGCCTTAGCCTTGCCTACTCGATAAACTGTGGCTCCCATACTTGACTGAAGATATAAATTGCCAGAGGTGAGCCCTGGCTGGTGTGGCTCAGTGAATTGAGCATCAGCCTGTGAACCAAAGGTCACTGGTTCTATTCCCAGTCAGGGCACATGTCTGGGTTGCGGGCCAGGTCCCCAGTTGGAGCTGTGTGAGAGGCAATTTATCAATGTTTCTCTCACACGTAAATTATTCTCTCCCTCTCTTTTTCCCTCCCCTTCCCTCTCTCTAAAAAATAAATGAAATCTTAAAAAAAAAGAATTGCCTGAGATGATTGTTAAAAATCGAGATTTCACCTTGGCCCTGGCTGTGTGGCTCAGTTGGTTAGAGCATTGTCCTGATATGCCAAGGTTGCATGTTTAATCCTCAGTCAGGGCACATATAAGAAGCAACCAATGAATGCATAAATAAGTAGAACAACAAGTCAGTGTTTCTCTCTCTCTTGCTGGCTCTCTCTTGCCCCCTTCTTCTCTTTCTAAAATCAATCAATCAATAAAAAGAAGAGTAGGTGCTGCACTTGGGAATATGAGAGGATGGGGTGTTCGGGGATCAGGAACAACATGAGGAAACACATGGAAGTGGGAAAACTCAGGGACTAGCTCAGGGCTGGAATCAGAGAATATGAGGGATGATGGTGTGGCGAAAGCGTGGAGTCAGATTAGAAAGTCAGAGCCGAGGGAACTGGGGAGGTTTTGAGCAGAGGCCAGCCCGGTTATACCAATGTTTTAGAAAGACCACTCAGGCAAGGAGACTGCACAGGAGGTGGGTGTGTGGTTCAGGCAACTCACCTCATAGAGTTACGGGGTATACTTCAAGTAGTCATGGATGTGGTGAGTTCAAAATCGCTGAGCAAGGAGAGGAGTTACCATTGTTGCTGCCCCATGTGTTGTGTGTCTGTGTCCACCTTTAGAACTGTAGCCAGATTTGAGTTCACACCTTTCACTCATACATTCATTTAACAAGTATGCATTCATTGAGTACCTACTGTGTGTCAGGTGTCATACTGATACTGGAGAACCAGGAATAAACAAAACAAACAAAAATCCCAACCTTTGCCCTGTCTGGTATGGCTCAGTTGGTTGGAGCACTGTCCTGTACACCAAAAGGTTAGGGGTTCGATTCCCAGTCAGGGCACATACCTAGGCTGTGGATTTGATCACCAGTGGGGTTGCATATGGGAGGCAACTGATCAATGTTTCTCTCTCACATCTGTGTTTCTCTGTCTCTGTCTCTCTCTCTCTCTAAAATCAATAAACATATCTTTTTAAAAAAAATTTAAATACTCACCTTCATGGAGATTGTTTTCTTTGTCTTTATTCCTGGGTAAAGGTGTGAGGGAATATGGCATTCGTTTACTCATTTAGCCATTTAGATTTTTAGTATATGTGCTGCAGAAGTGAGCACTAGCCATTTAGATTTAAAAAAAAAAAAAACATTGTATTTATTTATCTTTAGAGAGGGGAAGGGAAGGAGAAACAGAGGGAAAAAAACATCAATGTGTGGTGGCCTCTCATGTGCCCCCTAAGAGGACCTGGCCTGCAACCCAGGCATGAGTCCTGACTGGGAATTGAACTGGTGACCCTTTGGTTTGCAGGCCAGTGCTCAATCCACTGAGCCACACCAGCCAGGAATAGTCACTTAGATTTTTACTGAACATGTACTTTGTACCTGACCTTGTGCTGGTTGCTGGGGAGAAGCAGACATGAATCAGACCCAATCTGGTCTAGTGGGGAAGGAGACTCAGCCCATACCTCAGAACATTGTCTGCCTGGACTTCCGGGAGAGGCCTGAACTGGGCCTTGAAAATGACCTTCAGAGAAGGGGTGAAACAATGTACCAGGCAGAGGAAATGGCACAATGAAAGACTCCAAGGTGTTTGGGATCTGTGATTCTTCAGTGTGGTTGGGGCCTCGTGTTGGCGGCACAGGGAAGGCAGCAGTGGGGGAAACCAGGTCATTGTGTTGTGATTCAAATGCCAAAGGGTCTACTGGGTGCAATCAGGAGGCAGTTGGGGCATGGTGCAGGGGACTGATATCACACTGGTTTGGGGGGCAATCACCCTAGCGGTTGTGGAGAAAGTTGGACATGAAGGAAAGGGGCTACAGGTGAACAGACCAGAGAGGAGGCTGTTCTGATGGTCCAGGCGAAAGCAGATGAGGCCTAGACTGACCCGAGGCGGTGGGAATGGGAAGGACCCAGGAGGCATCCCTGGGTCTGGCCACTGAGGGAGGAGCTGTAACATTGGGGTTTTAAAAAAATGGGCTTTAAAATCAAATAAGGCAAGTGAGAGCCCAAGCCCTACTCTTTACTAACCTTGTGAACTTGGATTCATTACGTAGCCATCCTAAACCTCAGTTTCCTAATCTGTGCAGTCCGGACAGCAGTAGTAGCTGCTCTGGAGATGGGAGGATTATGTAAACCGCTTAGCATTGCACCTGGACACACTGGATGCTCGTGGATATGGGAAGGCGCCAAGAACAGCTTTGTGTTTGCGTTGAGTGTCAGGGTGGACGGAGGTGCCATCTCCGGTGGAGAATACAGGAAGGAGCATTATGGGGGAAGGTGAGGCCCCCACAGTTGTGGCAGTTCCAGCATCAAAGCCTTGGCCTCACTCA
>PVIA01006729.1:0-93166 GCA_004024845.1 Tonatia bakeri
CTCCAGCCATACTGTTTCCTGGGTTCCCTTGCCCTGCTTTTGGGTAATTACCACCAGCCTTACAAAACATCTAATCCATCCCGCGTACTCCCAGCACATCCACCACAGTCCTCTCCACCTATTCAGACCCTGAAGTCTAAACACAATCTTTCCAGCCCCACGGGAATCCCATATCATCGTGGAAGGCCTCTGGAGCAGTGAGAGTGATGAGCAGGCAGAGAATGTGTGCGTGTGCGTGATGGGGTAAGAGGACAGGGGATGCCAGGATGAACAGAGCAACGAACACAGACTGGGCCGTGAGCACGCAGCCTGTTTGGGGAACTGCATCTAATCCAGGAAAACCAGCACCTCGCAGCAGGGAGAGAGTGAGAAAGCAGGAGAGGGCCCTGGAGCCAGGTCACAGAGTCTCGTTCTGGTGGGGACAGTGCACTTGGCCAGAGGCAGTGGGAGGCAATGAGTAGGAGTGTCACACGCAGAGGCGGGTGTTGCAAAGATTTCTCCCACAAAGATGTGGAGAGTGTCCCTGAGGAAAGACCTGAGGCAGGAGGCCACCTAACAGGATGTTTCAGTGACCCGGGGTAGACGGCAGCGAGAGGAGACAGGTGTGACGTTAGCCTGAGCAGTGCTGCGCAGTGCTGTCCTCCGGCCTGCGCCAAATTCTGGACGGAGGTCTGCTTCCAGCCGTTTCTTCGGACCAGCTGTGAGACAGGGACCTTGCGTCAGAGAGGGACCCCGAGGCAGCCCCAGCTCCACCAAGGAAGTCTTGCTTTGGGGGAAGAAAGTGTCGTTGGAACTAAGCATGTGCTTGGTGAGGCAGTGGATGTGCGAGGTGGCCGAGCGTGACGCACCTGCGCAGACCGGCATGGGGAGCGGCAGTGGCTCTGCGTGCTCCCGCCCTGATGGCCCGATGCAGGCGAGAGTGGACGGTCGAGGGGGTCGGCACAGGAGGGAGATGATGCACGTGTATAAGAAAACTTGTAACCCAAGGTGCAGAAGAGATAAGACACGGCCACTTGGTCTTTGAGGGCTCAGACAGAGCAGCAGGATCCCAGCCTAGAACCACCTCAGCTTTGAGGACAGCAGCACCGAGGTCACTTCCCGCCTCCAGGAGCACTGAGTGAATGACCTGTGTCGGGGAGTTCACCACTCTCCACTCCCGCAGCCACACCCATACCTGTCTCCTGGGCTCTGGGGCCCAGCACAAGGTAGGTGTTTGGCCAAAGCTCCCGAGACCCGGCACATGGTAAGCACCTACTGCAAATTTGTTGCGTGGCATAAAAAGCAGCAGAAAGGCGACGATAAGTGACTTAGCCAGGACAGCAGACCTCCCGGCTTGCTCAGGATTAGGAGACTTCCCTCGCTAAAACTGGGAGAGTCCTGGGCAAACTAGGGTGGCTGGCGAGTGGGCCCAGGTCCCACGGCTGCTCACAGACTGAGCTGGCCCTGGGAGCCCGGCACCTGGCCCAGCACTGCAGCAGCTGCACTCAGGAAATGCCAGTCCTCTGAACGGCGCCGGGTGCCTCTTGCAAACAGCCTCCTCTTCAGAATAACGCAGAAGGCCTGTCCTCTCTCTCCCTGAAGTGGTCTTTGGGGAAGGAGGGGAAACGCTGGCTGCAGGAGGAAAGGACACTCGCCTTAACTCCTGACAGTAATAATTTCCACAAAGGCACAAATTAAACAGAGTCTCTGATTACCTTAAGAGCTGGAAATCAAAAGTGATTGTGAATGGGCCACTAACCCAATCTAACCCAATCAACACACAGCCTCTGCCCCCAGTAATCAAAATTGATGGCACAGATGAATATTCAATACATGTAAATTTTAAATCCTGGAATCAGATCATAGTAGGAGGTTGTGAGAGACATGAATGGACCAGGATAGCTCTTTAGATTCAAGCTGAGTGTCACTGAACCCTCCTAGAAAGGACAGCTGGGCCCCTTTCAACAACATCCAGGGGCGGGTGCACCAGCTCCTCCCTTTAACCATCAAAGAAAAGTGAGGGAGGAGGGGATGCAGAGGGCCCTCCTCGCTCAATGTGGAAACCCTTCCCCTTTACCCAGCTAGTCAGATTCCACCCCTCAACTGAGGGGGGAGGGAGGGAGAAAGAGAGAAGCAGAAAGGGGCAGAGAGAGGCAGAGGGGGCAGAGAGGGGCAGAGAGGAGCACAGAGGGGCAGAGGGGCACAGAGAGGCAGAGAAGCACTCGTATCCCACGAGAGCTGGTGTCCCATGCTGTTTCTACTAGCAACATTTACATGGAAGAAAACGAGGGGTTTTCCTTTTTTTTTTTTTTACCATGATAGCATAAAAAGTATCAAAATATGACTCCTCCAGGGCCAACACTAGCTTAGGACTTTGTACAAATCCCAAGGATTCAGCTGCTCTAGGGGGACCCGTTAGGACAAGGGGCCCCATCCCCAGGGTTTCCTGGAACCCCCCAGGTGGGAAGCTTGACCTCTTGTCTAGCGGAGACAGTGCTGACCATCAGCCCCACTCCCGCGCCCCCTGCCCGCCGTGTGTGCAGAGCGCAACCTTGTCACCAGCTCCTGCCAGCACAAGCCCCTCCCCTCTGTCACGCAGGATGGAACTGTCCTCCAAGACTGTGCCCAGCCTTTCGTCTGACATATTTCTTTTATTAGCTTGTATCACTTTTGGGGATCATCCATTCCCAGGGCTCAGCCCCCGCACAGGACACCTTCTGTATGCCTGCAACATTTACCTCTCCCCCTTTCACTATCTCTGCATGAACAAGAAGGTGTCGAATGTCCATAATTCACTCAAAAAGCTCCTAGGAGACGCCTCTAACTAATGCATCGGGCACCGTGCAGGGTGCAGAGGGTATGCTGGGACAGTTCCAGGGGCAGGAGTTCTCAAGGTCATTAGAGGTCATTAGGAATGGAAGGGCATCCCTAGAACAGAGGATGCCGCACACAGACCGTACAATGAGCCCAAGGCAGCCGCTGTAGCTCAGGGGGCCGGAGGCAGGAAGTCTTTGTGGAGTTGGCAACGCGAGCCTGGATAATTCGGTACTTTTCCAGGCTGGCTTTCCTGGTGGATCCCCAGACAAGCAACAGCCCTGCCCTTTCACCTCGCACACACACAAAGTAAGTGAGGCTTTCTACCCTCCCCGTCTCATTTTCCATCTTCCAGCGCCTTTCCCTCGTGAAGGTCATTGAACCCCAACCTGTCCCCACCCCCCTCTCTGTTCTGTAAATACTCTAGACTCTGAACCACACCAGTGCTCTCTGCCCCCAACCACTGGAAAGGGTGGAGTATCTAGCGTTTCCTGTGCACCAAGGAGAGAAAACAAGGGGTTATCAGTTCTTTACTATTGTTAACCCACAATGTGCCCCAAAGTCAGGTTAACCCATCTGAACACAGCACCTAACGCCTGATTCTGCTGAGCATGCCCTATGGGCAGAACCCCTTACACCGCTGAAGAGCTGCCAGTGCAGACAGGCAGCTGAGCAAAGGGGCGAAAGGTTGAGGAAAGCAGATGGAGGGGACAAGGCTCCAAGGGAACTGTTCCCGGCCTGGAGCACTGTCGTGGGCATGGCGGCCACGTGCCTGCACGAGCCAGGGGCTCAGCTACAGGGTCTCCGTCCAGCCCCACCTGCCAAGCTAGGCCGACTGCAACAGGGACGGGATCTGGCCCTAGGGATGTCGCCTCACAGGCTGGACGGTCACCTGTGACATAGCCTTAGAATGACAACAGTGACGATGACAAAAATAACAGTTATGCTACACTGATTGGCACCAACGTGCCTCGTAGATAGGCTCTCTCATTCATTTCTTCCAACAATGCTGTGTTGTAGATGCTGTTGACTCCTTGGTACAGATGACAAAATGGGTTTTAAGAGGCCTCAAATCTCCCGAGATCAGACGATGAAGTCACACCCGTGTCTCTCTGAGGCTAGAACTAAGTTCTTGCTCGACTCTCGGTATTGCCTTTCATCTGTTTGTGTACATATTCGATAAATGCTTCGGTGCCCCCACTGTTAACCAAGCACTGTGTGGAGTGTGGCGATACAGTGGAGGTCAAGGCTAAAACGCGCCTGCCCCGTGGAGCTTGTATTCCACAGTAAATGAACAGCCAGTGAAAACGAGCACAGGGCGAGTCAGATGCTGCAAGGAAGACAAATGGGATGTCATGGTGGAGAGGGACAAGGGACACCTATGGACATTCACCCGTGCTCCATCTGCGATGGGGCAGAGCCAGTCAGGAGTGTCCGAGGAAGTGAAGAGGGAACGAGCAGACCCAGGACCGGCCTATCAGAGAAGAGACAGGGGTCAGTGTGGTCGGGGGTCTGCTGGTCTGCTGAGAGTGTGGCAAGGACCAGATCATGAAGGAAGGCCTTAAAGGCCGTCAAAAAAGTTAGACTTCTCTTCTAGGTGCAGCAGCAAGCCATTGGAGGTCGTTACACAGCAATATGATGGCTGATTACACTGTATTATTAAAAAAAAAAAAAAAAGACAGGGCTCTGGCTGGGCAGCTCAGTTGGTTAGAGTGTCATCCTGATACACCAAGGTTGTGGGTTTGATCTCCGGTCAGGACACATACAAGAATCAACTAATGCAAAATAAAAAGATAACCCACAGAATGGGAACACATATTTGCTAATACATCTGATAAGGGGTTAATCTCCAAAATTTATAAAGCACTTTAAAAACTCAACACCAAGAAAACAAATAACCCAATTAAAAAAATGGACAACGGACCTGACTGGACACTTCTCCAAAGAGGGCATACAGATGGCCAATAGACATATGAAAAGATGTTCAACGTCAGTAATCATCAGAGAAATGCACATGAAAACCACAACGAGGTATCACCTCACACCTGTCAGAATGGCCTTCACCAATAAATCCACAAACTACAAGTGCCGGGGAGGATGTGGACAAAGGGGAATCCTTCTGCGCTATTGATGAGAGTACAGACTAGTGCGGCCACTGTGGAAAACAGTATGGAGTCTCCTCAAAAAATGTAAAATGTAACTGCTTTTTGACCCAGTGATCCCACTTCTGGGAATATACCTGAAGGAATCCAAAACACTAATTCCAAAGAACATAAGAACCTCTATACTCATTGCAACATTATTTACAATCACCAAGATACGGAAGCAGCCCAAGTGCCCACCAATGGAGGAGTGGGTAAAACAACTGCAGGACATTCACACAGTGGAATTCTAGTTGGCCATTGACCGGAAGAAAATTTTATCCTTTGCAACAGTATGGGTGAACCTGGAGGACGTTATGCTGAGTGAACTAAGCCAGCCAGAGAAAGACAAACACCATGTGATCTCACTCATATGTGGAGTGTAATGAACACACTGAGTTAACAAGCAGAACAAAGACAGACTCACAGATGGAGAGCAGGTGATGGCCAGTGGGGGGCGGGGGGCGGTAGTGGACGGAGGGATGCAGGCAAAAGGGCACGGACACCACGGTGCTGACTGCAGCGGGGAGGGGGATACAGGAGGACTGCACTGCAGTGCACCCCGGTGCAGTCACGGTCCCCGATGCCAGACATCCATCTGTCTGCGGTCCTGTTGCTGTTATGCACACCGCCTCAGCAAGCGTCAGTGTTCAGATGTCCTTGCGTCCTGGGGCTGCGACGGGGTAGAGTCCTCTCAGTGGGGCCGCTGGGCTGGAAGACATGCGTGCTGACAGATCGTTCGTGGGAAACACCAACCTCCTTCCCGTCTCCTACAGGAAGGCCTGTGAGTGCTCATCGGCCTGCGTGTTTGCCAAAAATGGGTCATTTTTGTCAGTTTGTATGGGTACAATTTTTTAAATGTTTAGTGAAGTTACATATAGTAAAATCTATGCATCCTAAGTACACAATCTGATGGGTGGTGATGAGTGTTTATCCTACGTCCCCAACACTGCAATCAGGACGTAGAAATGCCATCACCTCAGAAACTCTCCCTCCCAGCCAAGCCACGCCCTCCACAAGCAACTGCTGTCTTCATTTCTGTCACCATACATTAGTTTTGCGTATGAGTAAACTTCACATAAATAAATTCAGATGAAATATACTTTTTCAGTGTCTGGCTTCTTTTGCTGAATATTTGAGATTCCTCCATGTTGTCACTCATATCAGTAAGTAATACATTCTTGTAGAAAATATTTAAATAAAATGTACAGGTCTTATAGGGCTGGTTACCATAGATGAGTTTTGACAACTGTGCATGCCCATGTTACCACCACATAAAACATGTGCATAGTTCCAGAAGGTTCCCCCCAGTTCTTTACATTAATTCTAACCCACCTCAGGCCCTCCAGAGGAAACCACTTGTCCAATTTCTATTACCATGTATTACTTCTGCATGTTTTAGAGCTTCATGCAAATGGAGTCATAGAGTACTTTTCACATCTAGTTTTTGTCACTCTGCATAATGATTTTTTTTCATTAATTTGTGTTGTTTTTAGGTAACAGTGTTGTTTTCCTTTTAGCACTGATGAGTGTCTCATACATGATGATTTGGTCCATTCATCATGATTTATTTATCCATTTCCCTGTTGCTGTGCATTTGTGATGATTTTCCCTTTTTTGATATCCTATATTAGATTGCTATAAACCTTGTGCAATCTTTTTGTGAATATAGGCTTTTATTTCATTTGGATAAATACCTAGGATTGTCAACTGCTAGACTGTAGAGTAAATGTATGTTTCATTTTGTAAGAAACTGGTGACCAGTTTTCCAAATCGATTGTAAAAATCTCACACACTGACCTCATCCTCGTCAACACTTGGTATTGTCATGGTTTTTTTTTTAGCCATTCTGTCGCATGTGAAATAATATCTCTTTGCAGTTTTCATTTGCATCTACCTGATGACTAGTGATGCTGAATTCCTTAAACACATTTTCATATGCCCATTGGCCATACTTAACATCCTCCTTTGTGAACGTTATATTCAAGTCTCTTGCTCTTTTGCTTATTTTTAAATTGGGTTGCTCGTCTTTTTTATTACTGAGTGTGGAGTTTTTAAATAGTCTAGAAATAAGTCCTTTTCCAGACACACATGTGTTATCAATATTCTCTTCTGGTCAGGGGCTTGCTTTCTCTCTTTCTTAATCATGGCTTTTTAGGAACAGACGTTTTCCCTTTTTATGTTTAGTGTTTTTGCCCAAAGTCACAAAGATATGCTTATTTCTATGCTTACTATGTACTTCAGGAAGCATTATACTTTTAGTTTTACATTTAGGTCTCTGCTTCATCCCGAATTAATACTTGTGTATGGTGTGAGGTAGGGGTCAAGGGTCATTACCCCTTCCAACACATTTTGGTTTCCCTTTACGACTGTCGAAAAAACTTCCCCTTCCCTACTAAAATTACCTTAGTGAGTTTTTTTGAACTTTAGCTAAACATAGGTATATGGGAATATTTCTGGACTCTAGTCTATTCCATTGATCTTTTTGTGTATGTTTATGCTCTGTTTATTACCGTAGTTGTGTAATACATCTTAAAACCAGGTATTTTTTTGGTCAAGATTGTTTTAGTTACTCAAAATGCATTTCCATATAAGTTTTAAAATCAAAATCTCATTTTCTACCAACAAATGTATTTAGATTTTGACTGGAAATGCAGTGTGTATCTTTGAACCCACCTGTATCTTGAAGACATTTGTGTGACAGGTGACAGTTGTGTCGTTGCTACCTTAAGTATTTAGTGACAGAGCTCATCACTAAAACCACCAAGGCCACTCTCCCTCCATACAACGTTGATGACGAGGTGTACCCCTGACAGCTCTTCCCGTCATGACGATTTCCTCCAATCCACTACCTTTCAAGGCTAACCCTGACCATAGTTAGACTGCAGCTATTGTTAGCTTGCACACCCACGCCGAGACCACTTGCTGAAAATCCCAGTTCAGACTCTTTCACCCTCCCTCAGCTGATAGCGTGAGATATGTTCTGTGGCAGCAGGTGTGAGCTGCGGGAGGGCACTGCACAAATCTAGCAGGTGGCACGCCCCGTGGGCATGCTCTGCCCTCGATCTCGGGTGAACCATTTTGACAGACCGCTGCTGGGCCTGCCCTAATTAGTGATGTGGTAAGTCTCACCATCAACAACACTTCACACACGATGAAGTGCCGGCCATTTGGCCCAAATGACAAGGTTGCTGACACCACAGCTTTCACTGACTACAGAGTGCTTAACCTGCTCTGGGCCCCAAATGCTCGTGGTAATCTGAGGTGTATAAAGTGCCACACCTAGAACCCAAAGATGCCGATCAGACCCCATGCTTCCTTTTTTATTGTAAGTGAGGCAAGATGTGCCTTCTCCCTTAGAGGGGACAGCCCAGCATGCTCCTGACCACTGGGTCTGCAAGAGCATCGCCAGAGCAGAGTGTCAGGCCCCCAGATCTTCATGGCGCTTATCCCACACGTGTCTTCTGAGGTCTTCTGGAGTACTGTCCAATCAGCACGAGGTCACTGATGGAATGCATCGGTATCATTTTCAGTGGGATTTCAAGGTGATCCAAGCGTCTTCAGGCCACCTTACCAGAGAAGGGAGAGAGTCACCATAATCCTGGGTCAAAGCCACAGTTAGATATATTTGTGTCACATGAATAGAAACTGCTTCTGATCCTCTTCCCAGCTGCAGTTTAAATAGTACATTTCCCAAACCAATGACCACATGCCATGCATCTGAGGCCTTATAACCTATTTTCTCTCATTGGCCCAACAGTAAAACTGCATCCAGCACCACAGCCACGATCGGGGGTGCCACTGGTCTGTGCTTGTGGTCTCTCTGCAGACATTCCAGAGAAACACCCAGTTATTGACTGATGGCCCAAATGAAGATATGATCATAGCAATGAGTAGCAACCCTGAATGCTGTAGGCATTAAACAGCGCCATGAATTTCCACCAACCCCCTGCTGCCAGAGTGCAATTTTCTGTCTTGACTGAGGAGGGTGGGGCAGTTTCTGAGGTTTCCAGCTGGCCTTGTCTGCTCTGTATATCTCCACCACAGGCCAATAACTCAATGTGGAGGCTCCTCCACCTGCCAGTGTGTAAATCCTAGCTGTGCACTTGGGGACTTGAGAAATGAACCTCAGGTGGGTCTGGGATCCTAGCAGACCCGCTGTGGCTGGACTTTAGCCAGGAATTGGTTTCCTGGCTCTCCCCGAGAGAAAAGGACCCAGAACCTTACACTAAGTCAAGCTATTAGAAGCTGGTTAGGGTTGCAGAGCTGAGAATGGAGATAAAGTAGTAAGTGCAGCAGAGGCAAACCCCGGGAAGCAAAATGTCACAGTAATCAGGGAGGACGGCTGAACTCGTGCACCCCAGGGAGTGATGCCGACAGGGTAACAATTGTAAGGCACAAGGTGACCATTGCCTAGTCAACGTGAGGGCCACTGATAACTCTGACCAAACTAGCACAGCGACTAGTGGTGATGGCAGCCAGATGAGAGCGTGTTGATGGATAGAGTGACGTTCAGGCCGTGAACACAAAAATAGGTGCAGGTAGGAGCTGGAGGGAGATAGGGTTCAACAGAAGGGTTCACATTTTTTGAATGTGCCTACATTTTAATTTGATAGCTACCAGATTATGTTTGTGTGATGAGAGAATGATGCTGAAGAAAGGCTAAGAGGAAAAAAGGAAGGGTCAAGATCCAGTAGGCAGTGGGTCCCAGGGCAGAATGGGAGGGAAGAGGCCTTGACAAGGACAGGACCACAAGAAAAGATGGGGAAAGATGCGGGCGGAGTGACCGATTTGGTGGTGGGAGAAGAAGCCAGCTCCCACAGATGTCCTGTGTTTTGTCAATGTAACAGAACGGCCTCCAGCAGGTAAATGTCTGCTTGTACACTGCACTTCTGCTGCCACCACAGCCCCCGTGGCCCCGGGCTCTGCTTCTCATCAAGACACAGGAAGAGAGAACAAGGTGTGGCATCTGTTGCTCTGCCCCTCTGCCTTCAGCTCTCAGACGAGTAAACAACGGTGTGGCTGAAAGTCAGAAGGTGCTGAGATGTCAGAAGTCCCTGGTGATCAGCTGGGCTTCCTCCTTGTAGTCAGGAAATCCTGGACTGAGCTGGCCAGCCAGAGCCCATCTGGGGACACGTAAGGGGGGAGGGGAAGGAAAGGAGGGCGGGGCCCTGCAGCAGGAAGCAGGGGGCTCCCCCCCCCCCCGGGGGTTAAGAATGGATCTCTGTTGTTTTAGTCTGCATCTTTGCATGTGTGCGTAGAAATGTGCACACACAGCCTCGGCCATTACTTTTTTCTCTTTGAGGCGTAGGAGGGATCTCATTACCCTTACAGGTAAGGTCTGCTGATTCCTGCATACAGTGAAGGTGGCCAACATTCTATCTCATGTTGCAAAGAATATAGATCCTAGTGGTAAAATGGAGAAAAGAGAACTACAAAACATAGTTATTGGCATGGAAAAATATTCCTAATATATGGTTTAGCAATAAATCTAGATTTTCAAAAAAATGACACATAGGTCAGTAGGTAGATATGTGTGCAAAGATATATAAATATGTTTATTGATTTTATTTATATTTTTAATGGCTGATATTTATTAAGTCATTATTATGTGCCAGCTATAACATTAGATCTGGGTATTAAAGGTGATATTTTTATTTTTTAATTTTATTAGTAGTTATTCATTTTTCAGTATGCATAACTTGTATAAAAAAATCTTTTTTCAGCTCACGTTGGAACCAGTATCAGGTCCCCAGTAAGCTCTGTCCTCTAGACACAGATTTTGTGGTTCCTCCTCGCCACCTGCAACCCACAACTGCATCAGGCATAACGTTCGGGAGTCCCTTCCTTCCTCCTACCACAGTCGGACTCGCCTCTGCTGCTGCGGCCCCTGCTGTGGCGGGGGTCTGGGCCAGGACCACCTGTATGTCGGGGGCTCCATCAGTGGCCAACCACCAGTTCCATGGGCTAAGCAGCATGAGCTGAATCTAATTCCTCTCCTCTCCTCTGAGAAGCTCTCTGACTTCTGAAAGGCCCAGGGCTTCCCGTGACTTCAGCGTTGGCAGCTTTGACCTCCAAATGCCAGAGCACCCAAGGGCCAGGCACAGGTCTATCCTGTGACCGCCTGCTGGACACTTCTCCGGAAGACCGCAGAAGGGCCTCCTGCACGCCCTGACCCACCACACTTTCCCTCCCGTCGTTGCCTCTCTTGGGCAATGGCAAAGAAAACTTCGCCCTTTCTCCTTTGTGAACTCTGGCCACAAGAAGAGAGATGGTAAAAGTCTGAGGAACCAACTGTGTTTGGTCATCCTTTATCTGCCTTCTTGCAATCAGGAAAAGTTACCCTGGCAACCAAATAATGGAGCTTCTTCTTCTTCTTCTTTTTTTTTTAACCCTAGTTTCTGCCTCCTGTCACTTTAGTTTTCCTCTTAGCCAATTAGCCTGCCTCCCGAATCCTGAAGACCACAGGATTTGGTTGAGCCTGCTGCCGATGACGGGCACATTGCTAAAATTGCTGGGAGTCCTGGTTCTTATTTCTGTCTCTTGACCTTGAAAATTATCTGAATACTGACATCCCATGGTTCCTGTTAAATCTCCCCGTTTCCTTTGGAGTTCACCCCCGAAAAGGGGCTGGCAGCAGACACATCCTTGGAGTCATTTTAAGAGAGTGGGAGGGGTTGTAATCCCTGCCAGAAAGAAAAGCCAGAATCCCAGTTCCTGATTCTTCCAGGAGACTCTCTCTGACTGCCTTATTGGCTGATCTTCCTAATAATGTGCTACTTGGCCATACGTTCCAGGGGGAATTTTTCTGAATTAATGATGCTTATTTGCCATACAGGTAAAGAATACCCTCTTTATAAGTCTAAACTTCTCTTTTTGGAAGCAACTCCCCGCTGCTGAGACCCTTTGACTGAGACCTTCCTTTAAATTAAAAAGGAAAAAAAACTGTAAGAAAGAACACTCAGAGGCTACATCGTTTTCCTTCCATTTCCCAGGCTGTCTCTGCCTTGCACCCCTGTTTGTTTCTGAGTACCGTGTCCCCTGCAGCTATCTGGACCTGATTACCCCCACCTGTCCCTTAGCATGTGTCCACTTCTTCCAAACGCCCATTGCTGGTTCAGGGAAAGTCTGCACCTGGCAAGGGAGGCTGAATGGCAAAGCCAGGCTTTGGCCACAGCTAGAAACATGAGTGGGAATGCCCGCTTTCCCCAGTGGGTTGGTGAGCACGCCTTTACAAAGATCCCCATATTCACCCTACTCTTCCCCTGTCAGTTCTGGCAGGAGAACATGGCGTTGCTCTCGAGGAAAGCTAAGCAGAGTGTTTGGGGAAGTGCCACAAACAGATCCCCCTGCACATCCCACTTCTCTGCACAGTTCTTGGTAGAAACTCATGGGTACGTAGTGTCACAGTGTGAAAGTTCTGTTACAGAACTGAACCCCTTGGCGGGGGGGCCAGACACTGTTACCGAGGACTCCCCCTGGGGTCTTTCTATACTAGGTTCACCTCGCCCGCCTCCAGGTAGAAACTGTGGCTCTCAGTGCCAGAGTTTGGTAAAAAGGAAAGGAACTATTTATCCAAAAGTTATACTGGTTTAGAGTAATGGCAGAAGGTCACCATTAAAATCCCAAAGTCCCTTAAAACACCCACAAACACCCACACACAATCCTGCCCCCCCTTTGTCCAACCAGGCCAGTTAGGCACCCAGCACCCCAGGAAAACAAATGGAGGTCTGTAGCTCAGCTACAGATTCCCAGTTCCTCCCAGTCATCCGTGGGCAGGTCTCCTGCAGTTCCCAGCACCATCAGCTCTGGCGCCGGGATCTCCAGTTCTTAATCCAAAGCCCTGTGGCACCTCCTCTCGGCCCACCGATGAGAGACCTTTCACCCCTTCCCTTCCCGAGTGGCCTCACATAGTCCCCCGTTCCACAGGGCGGCCCGCCTTTCGTTTAAATCCCAGCCTGGAACCTCCTCCATAACCCCACTTCCGACTCCTCCCACAATCAGCTACACCTGCCAGCACTCCCGCATTTTTCCGTCTTTCTTGGCTGCCAGAGTTAGTCCGCGCAGGTGTGGCCCTGTGGTGTGGGGCAAACCATCTCCAAGCTCTCACGCAGGCATTGTAACCAGAGGGGCTGCCTCCCAGTGACATCACGGATCAAAGCCACACACATCTCCCTAGCTAGCCTGTTGCTGATATGCAAAATAACTCTCAAGGGCCCTGCTCCACGTCTCCCATTCCTGCAGCCAGACTTGTGGAGGGGCCCCGGCTGCACCCTGTTATAGTTCCTCAAAAAATTAAAAATAGAAAAATAGAACTACTACATGACTCAGCAATCCCACATCTGGGTATGTATCTGAAGAAATCCAAAACCCTAATTTGAAAATATATACATGCACCCCTGTGTTCACTGCAGCATTATTTACATTAGCCAAGACATGGAAACAACCCAAGTGGCCGTCAGCAGGCAAAGGGATGAAGAAGGTGTGGCCCACGTATGGAGTGGAATGTGGCGACCAAAAAAAGAAGGAAGTCTTACCATTTGCTACAACCTGGATGGACCTAGAGGGTGTTATGCTCAGTGAAACAAGTCAGAGAAAGACAAACACCATGTGACAGCACTTACATGTGGAATCTAAAAAACGAACAAACAAACAAACTCGTGATGCCAAGAATAAACTGATGGTTGCCAGACTGGGGAGGGTGGGGAGGGACTGGGCAGAAAAGGGGAAGGGACTGAGATGTGCAGACTGGCAGTTACAAAGCAGTCACAGGGATGTACAGCACAGCACGGGAAATATAGTCAATAACCTTATAATAATTATGTATGGCATCAAGGTGTCCAGCAATCACTTCGCAATTTATAAAAATGTCTAACCACTATGCTGTATACCTTAAAATAATATGTTGTACGTCAACTGTAATTGAAAAACAAACAAAAAAATAGTAAATAATCTCAGCTGGATAAATGCCCTACTATGTGTCACCTCAGAATGGACACTGTGGTGGCTCTGCGTGCCTAAGGATCACCTGTACACATTGTGCTTCCTAGGACCCCCGTGTTTAATGACATGGACATAAATAAAATGAAGGCACAGGTACAGATGTCCTGTGATTCAATGGTGTCCTTTTCTATACAAATCATTTCTTAAAACTGAATAATTCATGCGCTGGTTGGTGTGGCTCAGTTGGTTGGAGGGTTGTCCTATAACAAAAATGTTGCAGGTTTGATTCCCAGTCAGGGCATGTACTTGGGTTGCAGTTTGATCCCCGGTCCACGTGCATTTGGGAGGCAACCAGTCAGTGTTTCTCTGTCACACTGATGTCCCTCCCTCTCACTCCCTCCCTCCTCCCTTCCCACCTCTCTGAAAGCAATGAAAAAATAATGTCCTTCGGTGAGGATAAAAATCCAATAATTCACAAATACTGCGCACTGAAATTGATCTTTGATGACACCGCACGCCCATCCACAGCGGTGGCATGGCAGCAGGCTCCACTTCTTCCAAGTGCCCCGGATATCACCAGCAGAGACATTTCTTGCAAGGCCACAGCCATTTGGGGAAAATCTCATAGTTCAAAAATCACAGAAATTTGAGGAGCTAACCTTGGCCTCCTTCTAATCTTGAAGGATCTGCTCCCTTCACTGAAACAGGAAACCGTGATCTTTCTTTGTTCAGGAAAGGGGAAGTTTGGGGGCTCCTCCTCCTTCTCCCCAAGGACAAGCCAGCCAGGAAGCCCAGGAGGAGAGAGGAATGTGCGCAGGAGGAAGGAGATCCATGAGGTTTCCGTTTTAGGTTAGACATTCTTTTTGGAAACTCTCCTTTCCGTCCTTTCTCTTCCCTAATGCTTCAGATGAGTCACTGGTGCATGCTGAGTCATCTTTTTGATTTGATGCTGAGGCCACCCTGATTCCAGAGTGCCCTGAGAAGGAACTCATAGCAAACAACTGTCCATTCTCTAGGTTTGATCCTCCTCACTCCCCCACCCGGGTACACACACACACACACACACACTCACTTTTTTTGTCGAGAGTGAATGCTCAATTGATTTATTTCATTGAGCCACTATTTTAGCAAAACCTCACAGAATAAAAAACAGACCGGCAGAACTGCGAACACCCCCCTCTACATGCTATAATGGCAAACCCACCATCAGTGGGGGGGGGGGCTGGCGGGGGGTGAGGTGGCCAACCAGGAAGAGAGGTTGGAAGCAAACTGCAGAGGGCCTCCTCATGACGCCCAGGGTTTCAGAGAGGAGGGTTCCTCTATACTTTGCTTTCAGGGACTTCATGGGGCAGAGCGCGGTGAGCCAGGGTGGAGGAAACAGCCGGAGAACACGAACAGGAAAGGGGAGGAAATACGATTGGGTGGAAAAGATGCTAAAAACTGGGAAATTAAATATGATTTTAAAAAGTAATCATAACCTAAAAGGGGAGAAACGTTTTGGCCTCCAAAAACCAAAACAGGAGAACGAAAGAAGAAGTGGTTAAATGAGTCCTGAAAAGAGCCAGAATCAAAATGAGGAGGAGACCTCCGCTGTTAGCAAATCTGAAATCTGTGAGCTTTTTCTGTTTCCGAGCCCGCACTGAAGTCAGAACAGCAAAATCGGTGTCACCAGACCTTTAGTCAGCACTCCTTAAAGAATTGCATCAAAGAGGAGTCATCTCTGTTAGAAAGGAGTTCCCTATTCTTCCCTTCAAAGTAATGGCTTTTCAATCCGTCATCATAACATAATTTTTGACTTCCATTTTTCAGTGTGATGGTAGGATAATTCAATTTATATAGAATTGTCTCTCCGTAAGTCTAAATTTTTATTTTGAACAGGGTGCTTTCATGGGATGGGCTTAGAGGTCAAGGAACCCTGGATTCAACTCCCAGATGACAAGTGCTGTGCCCGGGAACACACATTTTCAACTTCTTGGAGCCTCACTTGCTTCTGTCTGCGACGGAGACTCTAAGGACAAAGTGAGAGAGGCGATGCTGACAGGCCTTTCCCATCTCGGCTGACTGAGCGTGGCTCGATGACACAGCAGTGATGGCCCCCCCCGTGAAGGAGTCCAGGCTCACTTGCGTAGGAGGACAAAAGAGAAATGTAGAGCCTCATCTGGAGAGACGAGGCTGTCAGTGTGTCTACATGGACCAAGAGAAGGGGGGGACGTGTGCATTTGTGTGACATTTGTGCTGTGTGGGCACCCGGAGCAGGAGCAAGGAGAAGATATGACCTGAGAGCGAGAGTAGGGTGATGGAGAGGATGAGGAAGGGAGACCCACTGGGCAGAGAAGTTTGACTTCACAGTGTGTAGTCTGCCTCACTCCAAATCAACTGACAGTTGGCCAACTACCCGGAGCCTCCGACACCTGGACGGGGAGGGTCCCGTGAAGCTGACTAATGATGGGTTCCTCACGAGCAACTGTGTGGTTCTGTAACTGGGGCAAATCTTTAAAGTGTGTTTCTCTTTCTGTGTTTCTGAGTAGAAATCTTCACACTAGTCTGCCTGGGTAATGATTTTTCCAGAAGGAAGTTCTGAGTCTATTGTTTCTAAGGAAGTTCTGAGTTTATCATAGAAGGGACAAGAAAGAATTATGCTCTGTTTCTGTTGTTCAAAATCAGCGGGCGATGTAAGCCTCTTGAAATGGGATTTTCTGGACTCCTTTTAAGTCCTTTGCATTGTAACAACCAAGCTCAGAAGCTTCAGATTATAGAGGCCCTCATCTCCCTTCCCTAGCCTTCTGGGTATGACTCAGGAAGGGAAAGGTATACCAGCAGGTCAAGGCCATCGCCAAAGTCAGGGCTGGGAAATGATTCTTGTAGAGATTCCTGTAGATTCTGCAATGCAGTGGCCCTGTGTGCAAATGCCTGCATAGAAACCTAGGGGCCCAGTATGTGCAGAGAGAGGCACGTCAAGGGGACCCAGAAATCACAAGCCTCTGCTCATTATCCAAGGTAGGTGGAGGGGGGGGGCGCAGGGTTCAGGAGAGGCTAGCCAAGTTGCCAAAGGGGAACTGGAAGGAGAGTGGGTCACCCAGAGCACAGCGAGTGAGACCAACCACAGGTCCCACAGAAACACCCACCAGGTGAGCAGCATCAAGTGGAAATGGACAATTGTCTGTCTGGGCATCAGGGGGCTGTGACTCCGCCCACTGCATCAGCGTCAGCCTCTGTTCCATGTTCCACACAAGCTGGGGAGGAACAGGTTATCTGAGCATCAAGGGAAGCAGGAAAGCATTCAAACGGGTTATCGAACACTTTCTTCTTTTCTTTAAAGAGAGAAAGAAACAGCAATGTGTGGTTGCCTCTCACATGTCACCCGCTGGGGACCTAACCCACAACCCAGGCATGTGGCCTCACTGGGATTCGAACCAGCAGCCCTTTGGTTCGCAGGCCAGTACTCAATCCACTGAGCCACACCAGCCAGGGTTAAGCTCCCAAATATTTTAAACCAGGTGTTTAGTTCATGTTCTGTCTCCCTCTAACCAGAAGTCAGGGACTTGGGGAAGAAGCCAAATAGGATAGACTAAATAAACTTCCCTTTTCCGCACTTCGAAGTGGGACTGCAGGTTAAATCTTGCTATTACATCACGCCTTCTCCTTTTGGTTTCACGCAAAAAGGCAACCTTGGCACAAAATGGAATTGCTCACCAGCAGCACTTCCAAAGGGATGAGTTCTCTGGAAGAGCGGGAATGTCCATGGCATGTGCTGTGGCTTTAGGGGGCTGGGTCCAGTGACTGCGCAGGGAAGGGGAAGACAGGGAACTGGCCATGGACAAGGGTTGTGTCCGCGGCTGTGTCAGTGGTGCCCGGAGCATAGCAGGTGTTCCACCACTCATGTTCCAGGAATGAGCCCATGAACATGTGTGGTGTGCCCGCCTTGCACTGAACATTGTACAACAGGCCCCTATTTAACTCTCACAGGAGCCTTTGAACACGGCTGGAGAGACAAAGACGCGGGCTCTCATAGGCTGGATAACTTCTCCTCCCGAGTGTGTGCTGGGGACAGAACTCGAACACTGACTTCTCGGTATGCTTTCTCCCACAGAAGGAAATATCTTCACCTCGGAAGCCCAGTGGTATCTCTGACCCCACTTGACACCACAAGAAAGACATGCCATTCTCAGCCATGACCCAACGCCCACGGCAAAAATGTGTCCTCAGCTGCCAGGGCCCCCCCGGGAAGGTGGCTCTGATACAGTGGCAGCTGCCGTGTGTAAGCTGAAAGGCTAGCAGGACAGTCATCTGCACAGAAAGAAAGCGTAGAGAGGCAGCAAGGGCTGTGCGGGAAACCCAAATGCAGCCCCAGAGAAGGAAAGGAAGAGGGGAACTCAAACTGTAATCAGTCCTTTCACTGAAACAGGCATTTGCAAACGTCAAAAGGACCCCTGAGCTTTGTGCAATCAAAATAAACAACAGAAAACTAGGCCAAAATGCACCAAACAAGGTCTTTCTTGGCTTTCCGGTGACGTTGCAAACCGCACGGGGCCCGCAGTCTGGTTTAATTACAGCGTGCACTTCGCCCTCGGGGACGGGTTGGTTGGACGCTGGCATCCACAGTAACCTTCGTCCCACCCTGGAGCTTTGATCTGCGGCTTGCTCTCAATTCAGCAGACATTCCCTAGGCTGCAGAAACACAATCACTGTAATTTCGAAAACCTGCATTCCATTTCTCCCGGTTATAAAAGTTAGCAGGGCCCAATAGCCGTCGGGTCTCAAGAAACTCGGTCTGGATCTCAAAGAAATGGAGCTGGAGGCATAAAAATGGAAACACGACCAGGGAGCGACACAAATATTTCCTTGTCTGTCTGTCATTGGTTTTGATAATACAGCTAGGATTTCCAAACGGGACAAGGCAAAGAAATGATTCGGAGCAAGTCACTTATCTCTAAAATGTGACAGTTGCACACGCTCATCTCTCCGACCCCTTCCAGCTCAGTGAGTCTATGATTCCGGGACTGGGAAGCTTCCGGATGTTTTCCTGGTCACCCTGCATAACAGAAAACAAAGCCCAGCTTCTCTGGTCACCGACCATGGGGCCCGGGAGAAGTTGTTTAACC
The DNA here is from genome assembly GCA_004024845.1 of Tonatia bakeri. Classification (NCBI taxonomy): domain Eukaryota; kingdom Metazoa; phylum Chordata; class Mammalia; order Chiroptera; family Phyllostomidae; genus Tonatia; species Tonatia bakeri. Next base: position 18,980 of record PVIA01006729.1, read on the forward strand.
CCATGAGCTTGAGCTTCTTTATCCGCAAGGGACAGAGAGTGACACGTGGCTCAGCGGCATACTGTGTGTGGCTGATGGAGAAGTAGGAAGTCACACTTGCTCATATATTTCTTAAATCTCTTTCCTGTTTAAGGATGTTTGGAAAGGGAGGAGGCAGAGGGAGCCAGCACTTGGAAAGTGCCTACCTAGCACACAGCACAAGCTGCACAAGGCTGCTCGGCTCATCACGTTACTACACAGTACAAGGCAGCACCTTTCAGAAAGGCTGAGGTGCTACCGTCTTTGCACCGTCATCACTGTGCAGTGGAAATCCAGGGGCCGAAGACATCCATTCAGACACGTGGCCATCTCTGGTGATGAGACAAGCCAACCTAGAAGCCTTCCAGAGCTGCAGTCCCCAAACGTGAGCTGGCCCGCTCCTTCTCCTCACACAGGGGGTCACACCTAGGCCATGGGAAGGAGACGGCCCCACGGGAGGACTTGCTCCCACTGAGGACTGTCCTGTGAGCAGCTCAGCTCTAAGAACTTGGTTATTCTGATTTAAATCAGGTGACAAAATAGCAGCTTTGAGGTCACTTACATGTTACATTTGGTTTAAGATTTTTGGGGGGATTGGTTACCAATATATACAAATCAGATTTCACATCAACAACCATATCTTCAGCTCCATTTGGGCCCTCTCCTGGGCTCACAGTCCCCACTGGCGACAGAGCACTGGACGAGGCAAAGACTTCCCTGCCAAGAGGGACGTTAACAGGAGTCCCCCTTCTCTCGCCCCACCAGGGCCTGCGTCATCCCTCTGTCCAGCGTCTCCACTCTCTGCCCATCAGTCCCTTAGTAGCCATCTGGGTTACCAGATCAACTTCCACAGTATCACAGCCTTGTGTTCAAGTAAACCCTTATTTTACTCAATAATGGCCCAAAGCCATGCATGTAACTCTTATCACGGTGTATTGTTATAATTGTTCCATTTTATTAGTAGTGATTATTATTAATCTCTTACCGTGCCAAATTGTAAATTGCCGGTAAACTCGTTCATAGGTATGTGTGTGTAGGAAAAAGTGTGGTGGAGACGGAGATCGGCACTATCTGCGGTTTCGGGCACCCCGGGGGTCTTGGACCAGATCCACCGCAGGCGAGGGGCCTACTGTCCTCTCATGCGCATCGCCGTCCCCATGGGGCGCACTTCACTGCCGGGTCCTTAGAGGCATTCGTGCGCCCTCCTGACTCAATGTATCTAAGGGGACTAGAAACGCTTCTCAAGGGCCTCAACTCCCAGGATGCACCTGCTCCGGATGGAAGAGGCTATGAAGACACCCAGTCACGAGGTAGAGTGGGGCGGGGGCTGGGTGGAGGAGGCAGAGGGGAAAAAGCTGGGACAACTGCAATAGCATAAGCAATAGAAAAAGAAAAGACAAATGCACCTGGTCATGAGATGACCTAACAAGACGCCTGTCTTAGGGACGGAGGGACACTGTCTGCTCAGTGCTGTGGCGTACAGGCTGAGGGCCTTCGACCCTCCGACCCGGAATGGGGGCCCAGCCAGAGCCCTGTGCTAAAGGTGCCAGTGCTTCTTCCGCTGTCCTGCCACGCATGACATACAAACTGTCATTTTATAAGGCAGCAGGTGGGTCAGCCGACAATCCTGTGAAGACACGTCCACAATGTGAAGGGACTCGTTGGCCTCCCCAGAGCAGAATGCAACCCGTGCCCTCGTCAGCTCCTTCCAGATCTGACAGCTCTCTTCGACGAGAACGGACCGGCCGCATGGGAAAGTGCTGTGAATAACAGAGAGCCGGAGCCATGCAAAGCTGGACAGACAGGCCCTTATTCTTCCAGGGCCCACGCCTGGCTCATTTCAATGGAGCCGCCCCTGCTTCTCTGCAGTGCAATTTCCCGGCATGGGGCGGTCGTCAGCCCAACGCCAGTCCTTGAGGCGGGCCCCACTTGCGGGAAAGGACTTTTGTGTCCGCTCACCCCGGTGAAGAGCTCGGGCTTTGTTATCCTTCGCTGCGCTTGGCAGGGCCTCTCGTACTGCTGCAAGTGAAATGAAAAGCGAGGCCGGCTAATGGCCCCTGGCGAGAGCTGTGAACCGCGAGGGGTGTTCCTCCCGGAGGGGCCTGGAGGGGCAGCCACAGCCCCCAGGGAAGCCCAGGTGGCTCTGCGATGTGGAATCGAGGCCGCAGCCTCCATCTGGGCCGCTCCTTCAGTCCACCCCAGAGGGGCCCTGGCGAGGCCACGTCTGCTGCAGGCAGGTTTCGCTCTGAACTCAGGCCAGGCTGCAGTTTGCTGTGAATTACAGACAGGTCCGTGGAGGGGTGTGCAGAGAATGTGGGTCGTTCACAGCACAGAGAAACTAGAGCAGCAACTCCCCCCCGGCGAGCCGCGAGAATCTGTAAAATATGCCTGACTGCTGAGTCAGGGGCTCTGACCTCTTTTCAGATTGTCAGATTAGAAAATGACCACAGCCAACGCAACAATAGCCATCTGGTGTGAATGCCCTGTCTTGAACCATCATATATAGGTCACATGACTTGAGTTGCCCCTTATTGGTCACGTCACATAATAAGGTTGCACCTGATTTGTCAATTCTTGGTACCAGAAATCCTTATATACAAGTCTAGGCACCTGATTTTTTTTATGCCACTTTGGAACAAAAAGGATAGGCAAATACTATTATGTTTTTGTTAGTAATCAATCAAAATTATACCCACTTTTTGTCAGATCAGCAGAAAATACATTTTTTGGCGTGCTGCAGAGTTGTAGTCATTAGTTGACAGGTGCGGTGAGATGAAAAGGGCTGAAGAACGCTGCACGAGAGCAATCCTGAGGGCTGAGATGTCTTTGGTACGGAACACGAATGGCTTTCAGACTGATCTTTCAGATGCAGTCGGTCCTTCAGACTGCTTTAATGAAAGGAGGAAAGAAGTTGAAGAGCTTTCAACACCAAGAAAATGTTCCAATTCTTTTTCTGCGCATGTAGGTGTCCTGCTAGTTTCATGCCATTCTTCATTCACAAGGAAATGCGAAGTGTGCGGTGGACGTACTACTGTGACACAGGCACACAATCGCATCGGAGTGCACGTGGTGCAAACCTCCGAACCCCAGGACAGCCAGGCCACACTCAGCCCTGCCATGACTGAAGCTGCTCTGCACCCCGAGTCCAGCCTCACCAGGGAGGCAGGCACAGCAGAGACTACAGCAGGTCCACCAGGGAAACTCATCCTCTTCATGCTTTTCTTCCTTCGATGTTTCTTTAATTCCTCCACACTCTCCATGGGCTTATTTTATCCATAAGGCCAAAATTTTGTGTAAATAATTCTTTCTGATAAAATCATGGATCGCTTCCAAAAAGCCATCTCTCCAACCAAGGGGAAGAGCGGCGGAGAGAGGGTGAAGGGGGGATAAACGGCGACGGAAGGAGACTTGACTTGGGGTGGTGAACACACACTACAATACACTGATAAGGTATTACAGAGTTGTGCCATAGAATTGAGAAGTTACAAAATTACATCTGAAACCTATGTGATTTTATAAAGCAAGGTCACCCCAATAAATTTCATTAAAAAAAAAACAGGATTTGAACACACACATACACGCGAGCGTGCCTCAGACAATTTGCTGGCAGTCAGTGTCAAGTTCAGTGGAGTGCCTACTGGGTCTTCTGGTTGAAGAGTACGGTCCCCTTCTGGAAGCGATAGAAGACCTCATCCACCAGTGTTGGAAACCACCCTGCCTGGCATCAGAAGCTGTAACCCCTGCCTACGCTAAGGCTGAGGGAATGACCTTGGACCACAAGCCAGCTAGGAGGCAAGCTTATCTCCCTGGCAGGAGCACCGCCTCTGCTCCTTTTACTTCACCCTGGCTGGCCCCCAGTGCTTGGTCGGTTAGCCAATGACGGGTAAGATTCCCCAAGGGGGGAACAACCTAATACAGGCACTATCATGTGGGAGGCCCCCAAGAAAGGACTTTGGGGGCTACAGCAAAAGGGGGTGATGGACCCTCGCCCCTTGGCTTCGACAAAGCCTGAGTCCTCATTCTGTCTGCAAGAAGTCTCCTAATCTCTTGGCTGCCTTACTTCCCCTGCCTGACTTAAGCCTGAAACAATGACAGAGGGTGGTGCAGCCCTGTGCTGGAAAGGGCAGGTTCCCTGGGCGATCAGGCCTAAGAAAAAATATGTAAAATCCTGTGAAACCTGCTTTGTTTATAACACTCTCAATTGAATGATAAGGGTCCAAGGAGGAAGTAAGTTTGTTCCTTAAAGTCTTTTACAGCTCTTTGACCCTGACTCAAAATAGGCCCTCAGACTTCCTTGTTGTCTATTGTTTGATCCTTTCTTCCTGGCAATGAGTAATGAGCTTTACCTGAATTCTTATGCAAACGACCCCAATAAAAGCCTGCTGGGACAGAAGAACGGGGTGCTCTCCCCTAGGGAGGGTGGCCCAGCGCTCCCCACTAAAGAGAGTGGCCATTTGGTCCCTATTTCTCCACAGGACTCCATGTGTATGTCCATGTGTATGTTTTTCTCGTGTTGCAACGAGCCATCCTCAGCATTTCGCGGTCACTGCCAGTCGGTGGCCGTGACACACCAGCACTTCCCACTGCATCAACGGGAAACACAGGACCCCAGAAGGTCACCAGGACACCATGAGAGGGGCCATTTCTATTTCTACTCGTACCCTTGGTCCTATCAGGGACACTGGCCCCTACAAAGGCCATCAGTTCAAAATACATAGTGTATCTGGAAGAACCAGACTTCTTGTCATGCCCAAGAAGTGGCCTTTCTCAGCATCAGAGTTGACATCCTGTCATTCCAAAAGGCTCAGAGTCATAACACAAAAACCTCAGATGCAGAAGTGAATCCAAAGACTAGGGAGCACATTCTGCCCCAGGCGAGTGGTCTCCATGGTCCAGGAGGAGTCCCAGGGGCAGAAAGGCTGAGCAACGAGGCAGGCACCAGTGGGAGAGGCCCTCAGCCCCCGCCTGTCCTTCAGCGGCGGCTGGACCACTGGGAGCCCAGGGGGTGGTGAGGGAGCGGGGGTGTCATGCTGCACTGCCCCATCCATGGCCATCGGTGGTCATCAGTCTTGGTCAGTGATGGTGCAAAGCAATACACAACCATGCACACACAGCATCTAGTGTAAGTTCCCCCAAAAGAAACATCTGCCTTTTCTCTCTTGCTTGCTCTTCTCTTCTCACTGAATGACCGAGGTAACAGCAGAAATGTCTTTCTGTCTCTGGCTTCACCAGCTAGCGCTTCAAGTGTTAATTCAAGAGACTTGATGATATGATTTGGGGTAAAACAAATGCATTTGTTTATTGATGGTATAGCCACAAACTCTTAGCTTGAGTGTTTTCTTTACGCATAATCACTACATTTTATCAAGTCCATCTTTTGCATCGTATTTTCCTCCTCAGTCCTATTAGTATGAGGAATTTTATTAATATTAAATTATCTTTTTTATTTGAAGATTTTATTTATTTTTAGAGAGAAGGGAGGAAGGAGAAAGGGAAGGAGAGAAACCCAGGCATGTGCCCTGACTGGAAATTAAACCGGCGACCTTTCTGTTCACAGGCCAGCGCTCAGTCCACTGAACCACGTCGGCCAAGGCTCAAATTATCTTTTAATTACAGAAATAAATCTCACTTGGTTGTGATGTATAATAAACCCTTTGCTATAATCCTAGATTCTGTTTGCTGATATTTCCCGTAAGATTTTAGCACTAATATTCACTGTGGGAGTTGTTATCATTTTATTTTATTATGCGGTATTCGTTATGTTTTTATATTGAAAACTTGATGGAAATAATTGGAAATTTTCCATCTTGTACTGCTTGAGACTCTGCCCTTAAAAGTTTGATAGAATTCCCCTTTGGGGAAAAAAAAGTCTACTTTAAAACACACACACACAAAAACCCTGTGTGTGTTTTTTTAAGTTAAAAATACTTTAAGCTTTCAGTGTTGAGAATTTCATTGAATTAATCCATTTATCTGAAATGTTTCCTTTAGGGAGAAAGTGGCTCATCCGTTCCTATTCTGAGAAGACAAAAGACCGAGTGATTTTTCTCCGGTGGAAACCTGAAGTGCAAGTAGGCGGCAAAGATGCCAGCTGACCAACCCCTCGTCATTCGCTGCTGTGAACATTTAGTTATTGTGCACACACACTCGTCAGACACATAACCGAGAGCCCTGATTAGCACGCCACCTAGACTTGGGGAGAACAGCCAGCACTGGCCGCTTTGCAAGTCTCACAGAAAACCCAGATGAGTCAACCAAATGCTCAACCCCAGAATTCCTCACCTGCGGGCCCCTACCTGGGCACAGCCCCTGGGCACAGCCGCTATGCTATCCCGCAGTAGCCCTTGAAAGAAAGGAGAGTTCAGTCAGGAATCTCCTGGAACTTCACCCTGTTAACAAGTTCAGTAACTAAACTAGCTCGTACTGAATTCCTTTTTAAAAAAATGAACAGAGAGCAGAAATCTATTTTAAACAAATCACCTACAGATCTTTAAATTACTTCAACACATATCAATTTTTGCTAGTCAGTGCCACGATTCAAAATAACTAACAAATTATGGGGGGAGGGGGCACTGAAAGAGCATATTTGTAAAAGAAAAACTAATAAAGTAATTAGATGAAATGAGACAATGTTTATAAAGCTGCTTGTCACACTCTGTGTTATTAAAGGGGTCTTTCTGCTGCTTTAAATCAGGAGGTCTCCTGAACTCCTAATGAGGCTGCAGCCCTCAACCATGGCATTTACTACATTATAATAATTCATCTGGGAAAAATATTGACAAAAAACATTCAGAAAGTCACCCTAGCCAGGTAGCTCAGTAGGTTAGAACATCATCCTCATGCACCAAGGTTGCAGGTGGACCCCTGGTCAGGGCACATACAAGAAGCAGCCAATGAATGCGTAAATAAATGGAACAACAAATCGATGTATCTCTCTCTCTGTCTCTCTCTCTCTCTGCCCCTGTTTCTCTTGCTGTCTCTCTCTAAAAATCAACACAAAAATATAAAATAAAATATTCAGAGAATTGAGGCAAAGGATTTTATGGATGGAATAACCGAGGTAATTCTTGGATATCCTAATTCACTTTGCGCATGCAAGTGGGAAATGGAATATGAAAATCTGTGTTTTTCTAAATGCTTCCCTGACCAGTCTCTAGACAAGGAAGAGAAACCAAGAACTACTTCTGCAGGTGGCCGCTCCAGCCAGCTGAAGCAGAACAGCATGTGAGTGCTAACCACTATTTCTGGTGCCGTGAAGTAGCTGCAGGAGCTCGGGGAGTGATCGCTTGCTCTCCAGGCATACGATCTTTGTTTAATGTCTTCACAAGTGATTTAGCGCAAGCCTTCCCCTATTTTAGAACACAATTTCACTGGTGACTTAAATTTGTTTTTGTCTGAAGTGTCTAGACGGGCACAAGAGAAACTCTGAAATTAGAAAAAAATATGATTTCCTTTGTGCAAAAGAATGAAACCTTGGTTCCTCTCACTGGCACACCCTTGTTAATAAACAAAATTCAACCGAGTAGGTCTGAAGACCTAACTGGCGATTCATGAATCAGGTGGTGTTCCATCTAATAACGAAAAGCGTTCTCCCAGGGGTCGTTCGCCAAGGAAAGTTTTACGGCAGAAAGAGAATGGGACAAAGAAGTTAAACAGATTATTTTAGCCAAGAACACTCCCCTTTAGAGGAAAGCAGGGGTAGCTGATCAGACAGATTCCTTAACTGTGAGAATCAGAAAATTCCAAACTGATTGGTTTGAAATTCCACTCCTGGGAGAGGCTGAAATTGCAACGAGATTAGGTATTCACTCTAGGTTTGGGGTCATGGGTTTTTAGCACAAGTGATGCCATTTTGAGCCTGCGGTTTTGTCTTTCACACCTCTGAGGGGTTGATCTGTTGATGGTGAGTAGGCATCTGAGCTGCTAGCCTTCTTGAATGGGAGAGGGCTGCCTGGGTCTCAGTGGGGTCGGCGTGCAAGCCTGGGGGCAGAGTCCTTGGGTCCTGGGCGGCTATTCCAGTCACCACCCCAGCCCCCCATTGCGGCACAGGTCATCCCTGAAACACACCACACACCAAAGACCTACTTAGACCTCTCTCTCTGGTCATCTAGATAATTTGTAATTTTTTTTTTACCTTGAGATAAGTTTGCTGGTCAAGATACTGAAAATTAAGGACAGGTGTCCCATTTCCTCTTGACTGGTGCATTTTTGTGTCCTTTCTCTTTCAGCCGGGTCAAATGAGGCTTCTCTGAGTGAAGACATTCAAATTCAGGCTTCACTCACCCAGTTGAACCCAACAGCTCCACCCGGCAGCCTTCGCACCCGGCTCTAGGAAGCTCTAGGAAGCAGAGCGCAAACCGGGGGAGGGGAAACTGAAAACACCATTGAGTGCTTTGGTTTCCCATGGGGCCTAGAGCGACCCAAAAAACTACATGCCGGTATTTTCATCCAGGATGTTGCTCCTGTCCAACTCTAAGTGTTCATGTCCCTTTATTTGCCTTAAAGTTACTTCAAGATTCTCATTAAATAAAGGCCAAAGATTAGAAGCTTCCGACATTAATCATATTTACAAACTGAAATTAGTTCACACTGCTGAAGAAGGCAGTGTATGGGAGCAGGCGTACCACCACCGTGGGCAAACTCAGGAAAAGAGCTTCCTTCTTGCCGTGTCTGTGGGGACAAAAAGGGTCCTAGGGAAAGTGACCTCACAGGGTGACCTGATCACAAATTCCTACCTGAGTGAGTCATGGTGAGCAGTCACGTCCCAGGCACGTAAGTGTTTTGAGTAAAAGGTTTCTCTTGTCCTTAAGCAATCCCTGTGCATTATTCACATGGGTCTAGGTGAACGCACAGTGCAGAGAGGGCAGCTAATCTAGTTAACTCTCCCGTAATCCCATCCCTGCCTTGCTTCCTCCCACTTTCAGGTCACCTTCCTCCATCTTCCCTCCTGGGTATCACGTGCACAAAAGAAACTGCAGCAGTGGTATTCTCGGGGGCACTTGGCGATCTTGTTTCCCCGCTACTGTCTGGCCTCCGATAGATTCGTATTGAAAAGTTCCCCACAGGTTTGGACACGCTTACATCAACGACTGGCTCTCTGGACCCCAAAGGGAAGGAGTCCCTGCAGTGCCAGAGCTGGGGGAAGGCGTCAGTCCTCCGCGTCTGTGAAGACAAGAACTAGCAAACGCATAGCCCAGGGCAAGCGTCCCGGCAGCAGATGGGTGAATGCTGGGTGCACCCGTCAGGAGGAGAGGGAGCAGGGAGCAGGAGCCAGCCAGGGCTTCCCCTGGGGCTGTTCTTTCTGTCCTGGTATCAACAAGAAGCAGAAAGGTGGAATGATAATGGGATTGGCGCTGGAAGGAAGTAGATAAGCCACTACTCGCCCCATACACCCTGTCTAGCTTTCCTAATCTGTGGGCGCCAGGACGCCGCAGCGCCTACGGCACTTCTGCAGCGACTCCTGAAGCTGCTTGTAGGAAGGAGCCCACTGGCTGGGCTGAGCCCAGGCGACAAGATGTCCCATCACAAAAGCTTACAACACCCTCAAGAGCACAAGCCTGCCTTCCTGGTCTCCTGTCTCTGCCCATCACCGTTTAACAAGGCAGCACTTGCCGCCGCACGCGTGTTGTTATTACCTGACCTTTCATGCACTGGCTCGGGTGGTAAGAAACGGTTGGGGAGCTGACCCCCACCCCAGTCTGCGTGCCGGCGTTACAATCCACCATAGAGCGCTAAGACTGATGCCACATCACAACCCCCAAGACTCCCCCGCCCCTGCCCCCGCCCCTGCCCCCGCCCCCGCCGACACCGAAATCCTTCCAAGCGCAAAGTTTCACCCTGTAGAAGCAGAGAGAGCGTCATCGGGTCTCAATGACTGAGTACTTTCGTGTTCTGGTTGAGGGGCCTCAGGGGACGCTTGAAATGAGTTTGTCCCCTCTGTGAGACACATTGGAACTGGACTCCCCATTCTACCAAGCACTTGGCGATCTTGCTCTATAATTTCACAGAGAAAGCCCCAAATAGTCCTCAGGCTCAAAAAGTGGAAGTCCACCACACTGATTTTTTTTAAATTTCACAGGTCCTAAAAATATTGTTGAAGAAGGTTAGAGACATGTATATACCCAAGTAAACAACACCCTAAAACATGAAGATGTAGGACATTGCCAACAACCTAAAAAGTTCCCTCGTCTTCCTCTGCAGTTTATCCTCTGCCCCAGGCAACCACGCTTCTGGTCTTTGTGTCAATAGGCCAGTTTCGTCTGGCCTTGGGCTTCACCCAAGTGGACTCATGTGGTGTGCTCTCTTTGGTGGCTGGCTGGCTTCTTGAGCTCAACTTAAGGCTTTGAGAGTTATGCAAGGGGCAGCAAGCATCACTTGCGGTGCCATCTTGATTGCTGAATAGTATTCCACAGTGTGTACTCAAGGTGTTGACCCACTGTGAACACAGAGGCTGGTGGGTGCTCACAAAAAGGCACTTTAGTAAAATGGAGCAATGCCTGGTCAAATCAGCAATGCACACTTGGCTTTGGCTCGTGGATACACACAGAGGTAATTTTGATTTTTAATCCTCAGCCCTCAAAGGGATGCAAAGGAGAGCATGGGAGAAATAGGAATCACTGGAAAGGCTGAATCCGAGAAGAAAGCGCAGGGCGTATAGGATGTATCGGGGCACTCTCTTCATCGGGAACCAAGCTTGGCCTTAGCCCCAGCTCTGCTCAAGGGCTGCGAAAAGACTGAATTGAAGGAGGTCTCACCCTCACTCAGATTTATGTTCTTCCTGGCTCTCCTAACTCCTTCAACCACTGGTTCCAAATCCTTTTTCCTTGTAGATTATTGGAAGGTTCTGCATGACTCAAGTGGGCGTTGCTTGCTAAGGTGTTCCGCAAGGTGACTCTACCCAGTCAGTAAGTTGGCAGCGAAGGCCAGGGTATACATAGAAGGATATTTTGAGTCCCCCCCCCACACTTTTTGGGGGGGACCACATGGAGCACACATCAAAAAAAGCAGGAAGGTAGGATGGGGGAAATGATGCAACTTATTATGATTCCTCATCAGAACTTAAGGTGTCCACAGGGAAAGAATAAAAGATCTTACATAAAGGTTTCTTTTGGTTACTTGTGAGTCCTTCCTCAGAATGTGTAAAACTTAGTTAGAAAAATATAGACATATCTAGTTGGCTCTAATTAGTTGGGAGACAAACGAGATCAGTGTAGTTTGGTCTCTAAACAGTTAGATGTCCTCAGCAAACACCTTTCCAGCTGAGTGTGAACAAGATTGAAAAAATAGGAGCTCAACATTACACACAGATCATACAAACTCATCAGCACCAATACCGTGGATTAATCTGTGAGCCACTGACTATCTATAAGGTCAAATCTTTTTTATAGTGAGAATTCTTTCATGTGTCGCTTGAGTATTATCCCTCGAGTCTCAGTTAAAAATGTCGTTGCTAATATTTAGATTTACTTAAATGTCCAGTCCTCCCTTTGGAGGGTTTCTCCAGGGGAGCCCACCATCCTTCTGAAGTGGCTCTTCAGCGCGTGGCTCCCAAAGGCACTGCACTTGCTGTTGCCTGGCGAAACCGCAGGGTCCCAGCGATGCACTGAATGGAGGTGTGAGGAGGCGCAGTCACCCAAAAGCACAGTCAAGGTTAGAAGTACTACAAGAGGACCATGGCCTTGAACACATCCTTAACACAGGCCATTCCAGGGCAGAAATTAACCCAAGTTGAAAAAAAGTAAAGCCAAAATCTTTACAAGACTTTTTATATTGCAGGGGGAGGGGAAGGACGCCATAAATCACAACACAAGTGCTGACATTACTAAAATAGAATCCAGTATGTAGTTAGCATGAATGCAAAATTCCCACTACTATGAAAGTATGAATTTCTAATAATAGTGGCTCAAGTGAAAGTCAATTTTCTACTTATCATACTTGAAAACAAGATTTTTTAAAAAGACTTTATTTATTTCTAGAGAGAGGAGAAGGGGAGGAGAGAAACATCAATCAGTCACATCTCACAAGCGCCCTGATCAGGAACCAAACCTGCAACCCAGGCACTCGCCCTGTACGGGAATCGAACCAGCGGCCTTTTGGTTTGCAGAAGGATGCCCCACCCACTGAGCTACAGGACAAGATTTTAAAGATTTTTATTTATTTATTTTTAGAGAGAGGGAACAGGAGGGAGACAGAGAGGGAAAGAAACATTAATGTGTGGTTGCCTCTCATGTGTCCCCACTGGGGACCTGGCCTATAACCCAGGGATATGCCCTGACTGGGAATCGAACTGGTGACCCTTTGGTTCACAGCCTATGCTCAGTCCACTGAGCTATACCAGCCAGGGCTGCAGAGCAAGGAGATTTTTATTTGAAGTTTCTGTAAAGTTATAATGACTTGATATGGTTGGAAATAAAGTATTATTTGATGTCATTTTGTAACTCTGATAAACATTTATGAGCCAATGGTGCTTTTTTACAAGAATATGTCAAGCCCTGGCGTGGTGTGGCTCAGTGGGTTGAGCATCAGTCTGTGAACCGTAAGGTTGCTGGTTTGACTCCCAGTCAGGGCACATGCGTGGTTTACGGGCCAGGTCCCCAGTTGGGCGCATGTGAGAGGCAACCAATTGATATTTTTCTTGCACAATAATGTTTTCCTCCTTCTCTTTCTCCTTCCCTCCCTTCTCTCTAAAAGTAAATAAATAAAATCTCAAAATAAAAAAGGAATATGTCGAGTGTTATGTAGACTGTTTAAAATTCTACGTGTTTTAATCAAAATTTGATGGATGTTTATTTTAGTATAAACATACAGTTACTGGGGTTTTGTTTGTTTTTCCCATCTTCAATGCTCAGGACATACTGAATTAAGCCCAGATGCTCACACTGGGGTACAAACACAATGCCCCTCCTCACAGCCACGGTGCCCTGACTGGAACCAGGGATCTGTCCTATCCCCCCCTTGGGAAACCATCCGTGATGGCCCAGCTTTCTCAGAACGAAATGCATGGTCTACAGTTTCCAGGAAAAAAGCACATCTCATCGCTGGGCCCTGTGCTCGCAAATAAGCAAGTGGGGCCGTCCTCCCTGGCGCCTAGCCCCCTCCCCACCAAGGCCAGCTGCCCTGCCTCATCTCCCCCAGGATGAGTGAGTCACGCTGTGCTTAGAAAGCCACATCCCAGGGCAGGTCCCCTTTATCGTCCCGAACCCCCGGGCGGACTTGCTTTGCCATGAGGCTTGGCTGCGGAATGAGAGCTCTAGGAAGTGAGGGTGGCCTGAGCTCACGCCTTCCGCCGCAGCAGACAGACAGATGGGCAGGCCTTCCAGCCCGTTTCCCGCCTTTTGTCTCCAGAGCATTTTCGGCATTTCCTGCAAGGAAGCCGGGGGTTGCGACCCAGGGCTTCCTTAGTGAGCACACTTCTGTTTCCCACAGTTAACCTTACCCAGAAATGACATCCACCCTCTTACGTGAGGTTTATCTTCACGTCCCAACTGTGTCCTGTGCACACTCGCCGACACTTGGAAGCACACAGTCTGAAAAACAATCGCACCGGAGGGCCAGGCATGTCAAAACGCTTCCATTCGACCCCCGGTGAAAATGACAATACAATGGGCAGTAACGAAAGCAAGAATTCTGTTTTGCTTGTAAAGTACGCTTGCCCTCGTTGAAGAGTTGGAGAAACTAATGACTGCAGATGTTAAGGGCTTGCAGATGCTATGAATTGGAAGTTTGCAGATAGAAGGTAACTTCCATTCAGCCTGATGCTACCACTCGCTGCTTCGGGGACACTGCGTAGCTCCAGAAAGTTCAGGGGGTAGACTGGGAGAGACCGAGGCAGTGTCCTGAAAAATTAAGTGACTCGCTACTATCTGTCGTATCCACAGCCCCACTTCCCCAGCATTCTGGTAGGAAGCCAAGAATGTAAGCTTTTGTTGATACGTTTGAGCTGACCACTGAGTTTCATCATTTAAAAATTTACATTGGGTTTACAACCACACTGTTCTGTGTTATTTCTTTAAAAACCCATGTTTTAGGGCCGAATTACCGGGCTAAATTTAGGTTGGTGTGGATGCCATATTCGAATCAAAGATTTACATCTCCCTGCTGTGTGGTATTCAGAGGGAGGTGGTTTTTCATTCTTTACTGCGCCTCAGGTTCACATATTGAAGTTTCTCTTCCTGAAAGAGTGGTTTCTAAACAAACCACATGTTGTAAAGGTTTAAGATTTTATTTATTTATTTTTAGAGAGAGGGGAAGGGAGGAAGGAGAGGCACAGAAACATCAGTGTGTGGTTGCCTCTCACGCGCCCCACACACCAAGGACCTGGCCTGCAACCCAGGCTTGTGCCCTGACTGGGAATTGAACCAGCAACAACCCTTTGGTTCACAGGCTGGTGCTCAGTCCACTGAGCCACACCAGCCAGGGCACTTTTTTTAATACCCTAGTTTGTTAAGGTAAAAATCTTTTAAATAGTAAGAGGCATTTGTCCCTGACTTTGATCCTAAGGAGCAAGGGAATGAAATAGAAGTTTTTAATCATTATTTTTAAAATACTCTTCACAAAGGAATCTTTTAAAAAATCAGTTTATTAATGTTTAAAAGTTGATAAAGCTATGTGCAAAATGATCCACAAAAGTCAGAAACCTATTAAATACTTTTTTTAAAGACATTTCTTGGTTTAATTGCACTGAAAACCATTCTAAACAGACAGTGATGTATTTTTACTCTTTGTAGCATGTACACTCCCGTTCCAGGAACTATGTAACGAGTTGGAAAACTTCTGGTGTCCCCGTCAGTTAAAGTAATGCTTTAAGGGCACAAAAAGGGTGATGATACTTTCTTTAGAAATACACATTCACTGGTGTTAACACAGGTTAGAAAAATCCAATAAAATGCTGAAACAAATACATTCAAAGATCATGAAAAACGCTTGGAACACAACCAAATTCAACCATCCCATTGCAGTGACCCACACCACACTCTGAAAGAAAAACATCAACAAAAGTGCCAAAGACGGATGTGGCAGGTGTGAGACAAATTCGTTAGCAAACCCCTCTTGGTTCACAAAGTCCACCCCTCTGTCCCTTTCCACCATGTTTTGTGCCTTTGTTTCTTCCAGGACGCCCAGGACCCTGGCTGATACCGTTTAGATGAACTGGGCTTCCCTGGGCAGATTCCAGCCACAATGGCAGGGTACTGTGACACATTCCATTGTAAAGATGTCCAAAAAAAATCAAAGTGACTACAACCAAATTCCAAAAAACAGATCCAGGTTTCGTGGAAACTTTGGCCTCAGCAAATGAAACTGCCAGACATGGCAAACTGTCCCCTCAGTCTGCCTCCTGGACTCCGCCCATCAGCTGCAGATGGTGGAGAAATGGGCCATGCCACACCCCCGGCCCCACGGGGTGCCAGGTAGGGGACAGGGAAGGGAGGGTGGGCTCTGGAGCATCGCCAGAGAAGCATAAGTGCGCACACTCACGTGCCTGGAAACTGAAGTGAAAGGTGACATCTCCTCTTCAAAGCTCCACACAAACACTCCCACAAGGGGCCCTTGGTCTTTGAGGAGGGCCAAGAGAGCCCTTCGGGCGGCTGACAAGGCTAGACCTTTGGCTCAGTGCAAAATCAAGGCTCCGGTGGCGGGAGGAAACAGACTCCCGGCTCGGATCTGCTCTCCACCCTTCCCCAGCGCATTGTTCACAGGACTAACTGTACCCAGGACCCCACCCGGCAGGCAGGCACGAGGACTTCTTCCTCTCCCACCCTCCCTCCGCTCCCGCGGCTCCTCCCTCGCAGTGCTGAGGCACAGAGACGTTTTCCAAACACTGGGTGGTGGGCGACTGTGCAAGAACACTCCCCACAGGTCAGCAACTTCCAGTTTTAGGAAGAAGAGTTGACGTTCCCAGAGGACATTATGGTTTCTGGGTTGTCCCCATCGTCCTTCTGGGGGTGGGACGAGTTGTCTGACTTACTGCGGCTGAATTCCACGCCAGCGATGATGGGGCGCTTGAACTTGCCCGCTGCCTCTCCCCGGGGGCACTTACAGCAGGACAGGATCCGGATGAAGGCCCGGCGCATCTCCTTGTTGGTCAAGGTGTAGATGATGGGGTTGGTGCCGGAGTTGAGCACCGCCAGCACGAGGAAGTACTCCGCTTTGAAGAGGATGTCGCAGGTGTTCACCTTGCAGCCCACATCCAGCAGAAGCAGGATGAAGAGCGGCGCCCAGCAGGCGATGAAGACGCTCAGCACGATGATCACCGTCTTGAGCAGAGCCAGCGACTTCTCCGAGCTGCGGCTGGTCTTGGATGCGTTCTTGCGGAAGGTGAGCCGGCGGCTGCGAGTCCTGACCAGCGAGTAGATCCTGCAGTAGAGGATGACGATGGAGAGCAGGAGCACGGTGAAGACCGTGGTGCAGAAGAGGATATAGTGCTTGTGGTAGAGCGGCAGCACGGTGGAGCAGCCGGGCAGCGCGCCCACGCAGTTCCAGCCCATGAGCGGCAGGCCGCCCAGCACCAGCGAGATGACCCAGCAGGCGCTGATGAGCAGGAAGGAGCGGCAGCTGTTGCTGTCGTTGTGCAGTTTCATCTTCAGCATAGTGATGTAGCGCTCGATGGCGATGGCCAGCAGGCTGAACACAGACGCGGACAGGGCCACAAACATGCTCCCCTCCCGCAGGAACCACTGCACGGGCGTGAGCTTGTAGGTGTTGGCCCCGGAGAAGAGCAGGTTGATGACGTAGGCCACCCCCGCCAACAGGTCTGAGAGCGCCAGGTTGCCGATGAAATAGTACATGGGCCGGTGGAATTTCTTGGTTTTCCAAATGGTCAGCAAGACAAAGATGTTCTCTATGATGATGAAGCTGCAGATGAGAATGAACACCACCGAGGTCACTTTGAGGCCGCTCTCCTCCGCGCCCAGTTTCAGCTTTCCCGTGTAGTTGTAATGCCGGACGATGACGTCATAGTTGACGTAGTCGGAGACCGAGCGGCGGAGGGCCTTGACCAGCGGCGAGCCGGTGGGCCCCATGGTGCGCACCACGTCCCCAGGTGCCCG
The DNA here is from genome assembly GCA_004024845.1 of Tonatia bakeri. Classification (NCBI taxonomy): domain Eukaryota; kingdom Metazoa; phylum Chordata; class Mammalia; order Chiroptera; family Phyllostomidae; genus Tonatia; species Tonatia bakeri. The sequence continues at coordinate 36,043 of PVIA01006729.1, forward strand.
GGCGGCGCTGCTCCACCGAAAACGCTAGAGGGCAGGGCGAGGTGGAGAGAGAGCCTGCTGCCGGCCTCGGTGGTGCTTCAGCGGGGGAGATCCAGGCTTCCCGAGTATCTGGGCTGCAGAGGTCTCGGAAACCGCAGCCTTAAACGAGTTACAAAGAGAGTCAGAGTCAGGAAAAAAAGCCACAGCACACTGGCACAATCCACCCGAGCTATGGCACTACTCCAGCTTCGTGGACTTGCTTTAAAGAAACGTGGGGAGAGCGCGGGGAGAGGGATTTTTTTTAATCAAATTCTTATCTCTTGCAAAAAAATGGTTTTAAAAATAGGAAAAAGGAAGAAGGGGAAGAAAGATTAGGCGAATGACCACCAACCAAAACTCGCCCCAACTGAAAACTCCAAGACAAAAACCCTCCCTTGGGTCACGTCCACTCCAATGGAAATGGGAAAAATGGAGAAGCGAGCCCCTACGACCCCTCTCCCTCCCTCTCCCTCTCCTCCCCCCACCTGGCCAGCATTCCAGGCTCCTAGGAGGAGACCCAACCGCCCAAATGAGGTGGAGGCGCACATCTCTGCACGCCGCTGCCATCCGGCTCTGGGAGACTAGAACCGTCTCCTTGCTGTCCTGCCAGAAATGAGACGGGCGTGAAAGTCATTTGACGGCTAAATCGTGTTGGGGCTCTATTAATAACTCGGCAGCAAGTGTGTCTGGGGTTCGAGGGTGCTGCGCGCTCCGGGCGGCCAGGCCCGCACGGGCCTAGAGATAAACAGGAACCGCCAAGCAACTGCCCCTCCTTTCTTCTTTTTCTCGTTCTTTCTTGTAACCAGTCGCAAGAACATTTACAGCAGCCCGGCGAAAACCATTTGTGAGAGATTGTAATAAGCCCCCGGAGTTTCGGAAACTCCTTGATTGTATAAGGAGTATTTTTAGTCAACGTGGCTATCGCCGACACAGAGAAGTTATCCTCCCCGCGCCCCCAACAATGCATGCCTCTGCATTCCTGACGCCCGGCGCAAAGCTGCTCTGCAGAAACTCACAGAAGAGCTGCCTGGAGCACTTCTATTTGCCGCCCTCCCCCAGCACGTCGCCGCCTCCGCAGAGATCTGGAAAGTGTGGAGGGAACTCGATGTGGCCTTCGTTAGCAGAAGTCTACATGTAAGTTGTTTAAGTGGTGCCAGGTACGGCGGCAATGGGATCAAAGTGGAGGAATTGAGGTGAGGGCGCTCCCACGCACCCGGGGACAGCAGAAGCTCTCGCGTCCGGGAGCTCCGCCGGCCCGCAAGTGCAGGTCTAAGTAAGCCCTTACCCCTCCTCCCCCAATATTCTTTGTCTTTAGGATTTCCAGAAATAAGCGCCTTCCCTCCTCCCCCTCTGACCAACTACAGCTTCCACTACCTCCTACCGCCAGTCGGTTCTACAATTGGGACTTGACCCTTCTCCAAACTTCATAAATCACGAGTGCCCAAGAGCAACCCGATCCTGCCGGGTTCCTCCGTTGCCCAGAATTGCATGTTTTCAGCGCCCAGCAATGGGTGTTTGGAAAGTTTTTGTTTTGCTTCGTTCCGATCTAACGGTGCGTTTGAGACCCCGAAGCCCTCCGGCCATGCGGTGCCCCCAGCCCGGACCCCGGCACGCGCCCCTACCTCGCTCAAGCGGGATGGAGTGGCATTCGGAGAGCTGTGGGTCCACACTGCGCGCCCGTCATCTTGCTGCTGCGGGCGCCTGACAGCGGCGCGCTCAGCACTTGTGGAGTCGGGGTCCCCTCCTCCCCAACCGCCCTCTCCATTGGCCAGCCTATGCGCCGTAACGGGCGGAGCACTGACCGAGGTGGGCGGCTTCCTTAGGAAGGGGCGGGGAGAGCTTCTGCCCCAACCTCCCGCGCCCACTGCCCGGATCTCGGCTGCTGAGACGCACGGTCCAGGCAAGGTGTGGGGCAGGAGCGCCCCTCCCCCAACAGCCAACAGAAAGAAGAAGAAAAAAACACACAACAGAAGGGGCGGAGCCTGGTGCCCCCAGGATTCTAATTATAAATTGCGCCCACGCCCTGCTAGCTCTAGCGCTACAGACCACTCTCCCGAGCTTTGGGGAGGAGAGGAGGTGGAGGGCCTTTGGGAACTTTTTTCCCTGGAGAAGTCCTAGGGCTCAGAGGAGCGCCCAGCGTCTCGCAGCGCGCCTCTCTGGTCCCCTGCCCTCTCAGCCCTTGGGGGTTCGGAGCCCCGAGACCGCGGCCGGGTGCCCCGGGCTGCTACTGCGCAGTCGCGGGAAACCGGACCCTGGCCGCACTCTGGGGAACAGGCTGAGAAGGGGCCGCGGGAGGCCTCCCCGGCGAGGGACCAGGGCAGGGACCCCCAGGACGTGCCTCCACTTCTCACCTCCACTCTCATCCCCATCCCTATGCTGCCTCGAAACTTGAGGTCTACAAGCAGAAAGTGGCTTTCCCGGGGACTCAGGGTGAGATGGGCCAGCGTCGGGTCAGGCAAGCTGCTGCTGGGGGTTCCCCTCCCACGGCTGGGCGCCAGGCGGGCAGGGTGCCCCAGATTCTGGCCGGTGCTGAGAGGCCTCTGAGGAGGTGGGCAGGCAGCTGCTTGGCCCGCGCGGGCAGCTCAGGAAGTTCCGAAGGGGAAGAGCCCCGGGGGCCCGGTTTGGGGCTGGTGCCCTTTCTGGTTGGAAGGCGTTCCCAAATGTCAGTGCACGCACCTCGCCCACTTTTCTGCTGGTTAGATGCTCCTTCTGACCCTGAGAGTGAGAGGCACTGGCCTTGGTCAGCTCCAGCTATGGTACCAACTCGAGGCCCTCCTGCCCTGCCCTGCCGCTGCGAGACAGTACCACCCAGGGCCTGGTCGACACTGGCCTCTCATCCCTGCAGATGCGAAGGCAAAACCCTGCGGTGCCGTTTCCCTTAACAGACACGCCCTGTACCTGAATGACTCAGAACAGGCTGCGTGAATCAACAACAGACCCCCAGCGTCTGGGATTTCATGAGTTTGCAAAAGAAAAAGCCAAGTGTGAGTTAATTCACAGATCCCTGAAAGCCTCAACCGCCAAGCCCTTACCCACAAACTCAACAGCACCTTTCACGAAACCTAGAAACAAAGCAGGGGTCTTCTAGACTCTTAAGGATGGGCTCTGATTGGGTTTGAGGACGTGTTTCATTTTAAAAAGGTGTCAGCCCATCACCAGCAACATGGGGACGTGTCAAACTCCACCCCACCCACCAGCTGAAGAGTTCTTCAAAGGAAGAGGAGTTCAAGTGCACTGCATACACACCCAGCCCGTGTCAGGCGTGTCTGATTATCTAATTTAACACTACAGCTCTGCGAAGAGCAGTTCAGTTCCTAATTTCATTGAGGGAACTGTCCCCTCAGACAGCTTCCATCCCAGCTAGCGAGTAGCAGAGCTGGGCTTCAAAACCTAAACGCCGCGGAGGCCAGGCTCCCGGGTCCCCAGCCTTCAGCCGATAAACAAACCTCGAAGGAACAGAGACAAAATGGTAGCTTTAAAGTTTAAGATGTGTACTGATGTCCCGGTGACAGATGTCTACAAAATGGATCCTAGGATATGTGAATGAATGCCTTTTAAAACCACTTTAAAAAGTTCCCTGACTGAAAACTTGCAATAAAAGTATGCTAATGAATGTCCCTCTGTCAGCACGAAGCATCATCTTTTGGCTGAAACGTTTTATAAGTGTTATTTGCACCATGTTTTTATTATTACGACTTTTTTTTTTAAGTTTTAGGCCCGCAGCACAATTGAGTGGCAGGTACACAGGTCCTCCACGTGCTCTCTGCCCCCACCAGACACAGCTTCCCCATTGTCAACATCCCTTGCTAGTGGCCTGGTGCATTTGTCACAACCGATGGACCTAGTGTCACATCAGCCTCACCCAGAGTCCGTGGCTCACCTTAGGGCTCACTCTTGATGTTGAGCCTTCTGTGTGCTTGGACAAATGCATGATGACATGTGCCCATCATGATGGTATCATTACTCTCGGGAGAGCCGCTGAAAACTGCCTCCTCAAGCTCACCCCCAGCGGCCGGCCCTGGCCCCCTAACCGATGCTGCCCAAAAGCCGTCCTCACGTTCCTGCCTTACTGCCCATGGCACCCAGGTTACCCCTGCAGGGGACCAGGTCACACTGAGGTGGCCCCACTCTGAATTCTGGGTGTCAGAGCAGCTTAGCTGTTCTTTATGCAGGCTTGGTGTCTCTCTTTGAGGCTTGCCAGAGGAAGTACCACGAAGCATTTGGAACATGCACTAAAACAAAACAAAAAAGGATCATTGGTTGCAATTTTGATTCAGTGGGGAGAGCTGTGTTTTCATTCGAGAAGTCCCGCAACCCTACTCGCTTTCCCAAGTGAGCCAGTCACGCCCCAGATTCCCCTGCTCCCACCTCCCCAGAAAGAGCCCAGCCCCTCCCTCAGTGTTTCACAGAAGAACGAGCCTCCTGCCTCCTGGAGAAACCATCACCGCTGCTTCCACAAGCTCCCTGCGCTCCAGCTCGGAAGCGACCTCCCTCCATGGGGCTGCAGCTTCCCAGTGCAGACTCTGGACCGTGGCCACATGCTGTGCGCTGTCCCCTGCCCGCCACACACACAGCTTTCTAAGACTCACACCAGTGATTCCTGTCTGTCCTGTGGGGTCAATGCTTGGCCTCTGGTGGCTCTTTCCCTTCAACTCACATTAACATTTGTGTGTTTCCTTGATCAAAAACTCACTGTCTTCCCCATGTACTAGGTCCCCGTAGAAATCTCTCTCTCTTCTCTTATTTGCCAACATATAAACTGCATGGTGGGACAGATGGGCTTGGGATCAGCCCTCATGCTGCCAGCTCCCGGCTGCGTGACTTGGAGGAAGCTCTCTGGACTCCTTTGCACCTTGGTTTCCTCACCTCTCAATGGCCCACTGGCATTTCCCTCTGGCAGCCCTGGGGAGGGATACAGAGCTCGGTGGGTATGAAGAACCCTCCGCAGTAAGGAGAAAGGGCGTTCCCCTCAACGCCTCTGCCTCCAACTCTGTCACAGTCGTCGCTGCACTATCCACTTTCCATCTTTCCATTCACTCCCTTTTTGATTTTCAAATTAAATTATTTTTAGTAAAATTAACACGCACAAGGTTAACAAAATCAGATAGTACAAAACTTGCAGAGAAGACTGTCCTCGGAGTCCCCTGGCCCTCGGACCTTCCCAAAAGGCTCTAAGTCTCGTATTTTAGACCTCTTTTCCTTGATTATCAATGTTAAACAGCACCTGTAGATTCTCTGCCATGTTGAAGGATTAATTCGCTCATCCTTAAAAAGAAACTGTTTGTGTTAATAAACTTTCTAAATCTTTGCATATCTGATGTTTTCGAACTCCAGTGTTTCCATTTGACCAATAATATTTTTGGCTGGAGGTACAGTTATAGGTTGTAACTTTCCCTGAGAAATTTGAATGCGTTGCTGCCTTGCCTTTTCACTGCCGGTGCCCTCGATGGAAAGTCTAAAGCAACTCTGATCCCACAGCTGCGCATGTGACTACTTTTTTCTTCTCCAGATTTCTTAACTCTTCTTTCTCCACAGCATGGGCAGGGTTATGTTCTGAGATGCCTTGCTTTTCCAAGCTTTGTCCTAGACAGACAAGAACCCTTTTTGGTGTGGAAATCTTTGGAAATTATGTCTCCAATAAGTTCATCTTCTCTGGTTTTCCATCCTGTCTTTCTGAAACTCTCCCCTCCCCACTGCCCATGTGGATTATGGACCATCTGGGCTGATTTTTAAATTTCCTCATATTTATTTACTTTTATTTTCTATACCTTTAACTTTTTCTGACTTCTGGGAGATTTCTTAACTTTCTCTTTCCACTCTTCAGTTAACATTTTTCTTTCTGTTATCCCACTTTTAATTCTCAATTAAACATTAATTTGTTTTCCAAAATTGCACCGCTATTGTTAGAGGCAAATTAACCTCGAAGCTAGTTTAGCTGAAGCTTCCAAGTCTCTTGTGTCCCAAGTCCTGAAAGGGGCCCTGACAAGATGCCCCCGTGGTGATATAAATATTAGAAGCAAGTTATTTGACCCATAGTTGGCTACGACGCCTGTCTTCCCAACAGGAAGGGTCCTCTGTGTCACCCCCCTTGTGTGGCAGTAATTTTGGAGTTGCTCTAGGCATTTTCGGAATGTGGCTGAGGGGAAGTTGACTTTGGGCTATATTTAGATTGCATTGAAAAGGATATGTCACCCTGGGCAGGTAGCTAGGTTAGTTGGAGCGTCGTCCCAACTCACCAAGGTTGTGGGTTCGATCCCCAGTCAGGGTTATGAAAAACTAAAACAAAAAGCTGTGTGTCACGGCTACTTCGTACTATTACAAATCAACCTATAAGGACTTTGACCATCAGTGTCTTTAGGGTCTTTTTCTTTTTGGATATTCATTTATTCAGAAGAAAAAAATCTGTACTCTCCTTCCCAGAAGATTCAGACTTGGCTGCAGCATTCTGGGAGGACAGTGAGGGGACGGAGCCAGGTTCTGCCACCCCTGCACCCTGGACTTCCACTGCGCCCTCCCGTTTTGGCCTTGGTGATCACCCTGTCTTCTGCCCAGCGTGGGAGAGACGGGGCTGGGCCAGGTCCCGGTGGCCTGGGGTGAGGAGAGGGCAGGAGTCTCACCCTTCTAAAGCAGACTCGGTTTTCATCCTCACTTTCAACCCCACTGTCAGACGCACCTAAAGCTCCCGGCGCCGGGCCCGCCCGGGGTTCTGTGGAGCAACTCAGCCTGTGTCCGGGCACCCCTCCAAGACCCAGTCTTCAGCTTTCTTGACTCTACTAAGATCATCAAGTCACATCCCTCTGCTTTTTAGTTTCCAAAATGCTGTTGCTGCCACCTCTCGCCCTTTCTTTCTTTGTTTACGCAAACAAACAAACACAAGTCCCTTCGCTGTGTGCGTGGGACCGCAGGGTGAGAGGAAGTGAAAGTGCTCAGCTCACCCCTCTGAACCGAGGCCATTTCCATATCCCTCTCACACCCAGGCGGCTGCCCTGCTGCAACTTGTTCTCTTGAACTTGACCTTTCTAAGGACGCCATGACTCCCTGACCAGCTGAGCCAGAGGCTCCTCAGTCCCCTTTCCAGGAGCTTTCTGTAATAGTTGACACTGCTGACTGCCCCTAGTTGAAACTCTGCCCTCCGCTCCTCCGTTGTCCCGCCCCACCCTGCGCTGCCTTCTCCTTCGGATGGCGCTTTCTCCACACCCTTAACCAACTTCTCTTCTGTATTATCTTAAATGTCCTTTTCCATAGTGGAAATAATGACATAGCTTACGTTATGTGCCAGGCACTGTCCTAAATGAGCATGTGGTATGTAATACGTTTATCTCTATAATTCTACAAGCAAGGTCCTCTTACCCATTTTACAGGTGAAGAAACCGAGGCCCGGAAAGCTTAAGTAACTTGGCCCAAGTGCCCACTTTTCCCATTGTGCGCACTGCCTCTTTAAGGGCCACGTCACCGTCTGCCCTCCTATCCGTTCACCCCTTGCTGGTTCTCTCACCTACTCCCAGGGCCTTCTCTGTCACAGTGTGCAGACGCCCTGCACTTCCTTCTCAGCTCCGCCTTCCTCCTACCCTCCAAACTCAGCCCGAAGAGCGACTGCAGACCCGCCTCTGCGTGTATCACACGTGCCTCAAGATCGGAACCTCCGAGGCTACCATGTGGTTTCCACCCTTCTCTTCTCAGACCCACGGGGCCTGCAGCCGTCACACACCCCTCCGTGGTGTCTCCCCTCCACTCCTCAGTTAGACTAGGCCTGAGACCCCATTTGGGCTGCCCCCCACCACCCCTCATCGCCCATGTCAAATTGGCCACCAACTACATCCTCTGAAGGAGCTTCTGAATGCACTTCCTCACCTCCTTCCACTGTCACTATCACTGTCACTGCCAGGTTCCCACCCCGCACTGAGAACAGCCTCCTTCAGGTTGGTCTGGCCTCCCATCGGCCATGCCGCCATGTGCAGGTGGGCTCCACGGGAGGGAGGAGCTGCCTTCCACTAGGAAAGGGTGGCAGGACCAGGTGAGAGCCATCTCATGCACCTGTTCAAGGAGCAAGAACCACCTGCCAGTAGGAACTAGGGTAAAGCGATCCTGAGACCACAGAGAGAAAAGTGGAGATGTGTGTGTCCACTCAGCGGTGGTCCACTGAGCACCCGCCCTGGACCAGCAGCGTTCGCTCAGGCGGGGATGGGAGCCGCAGAGGAGACTTCCCACTCCTGCGGGGAAGATGACAGTAGAGAAATGAACACAGAGCACAGAAGAACATGTCAGCAGGCGGTGAGTCCCATGCTGAGCACTAACACAGGATGACGTGACCTTACGTTGTCCTTCTGGGTGGCCTGGCTCGGTTTCTCTGAACGAGTGGCCTCAGATACTGGTGCCCTCGGTGGCCTCAGGGACCCTGCTGCAGCACCTGGACAGCCAGAGACAGGCCCAGCTCCGAGTGAGGAGGGCGGGAGCCTGGGGTCCCACCCAGGGGACCCACCCAGGGGCCTGTGGTGAGTCTCCACCCCTCTCTGGGCCTCTAAGGCCTTGCCCATCCCCAGCACTCGGCAACCAGCCTTCCAGGTCCTGCTTCCTAACGAAAATCATCTGTCACTGTGACTTCTCTCCTTCCAACTCAGGACCAGTAAACAAATGCTTCAAAGTGCCTACAGGATCTTAACACATTCACTCTGCGTCCTTATCCCCCCCACCCTCCCCAGTCCTTTCTAAGTCTCATAGAATGCATTGTTTGTCATTGTTAAAAATCTCCTTCCTGCAGCAGCGGGGGAGCTGATCGTTAGCGGTGCGGGAACAAACAGAGCATCTTGGGTGCATTCCCATGATCAGCCAGAATTCCCGGCCCCTGGAGCTTTGTCTCTGTCACTAAATTTGAACCACTGGAAACTGAGGACTTCGGCAAGGTCACATGGTAACTACACTCCTGGCTGTCTCGCTTCTTCGAAATAAGCGTCTGTTTGGAGTAACACAAAGAACAATCACTGAAGCTTGTTATTTAACTACACTCAGAAATAATCACGTGCCCATGCAGGCCTTTCAACATGCTGTTTCCTCTGTCTAGAACGTTCTTCTCAGACGGCTCACACCCTCCCTCCAAGCAGGTCGCCCTCAGATCAAATGTCAGTGGCTCAGAGAGGCCAGTCGGTCCCCTGTCTGAAAACACACACTTCCTCTCTACCCTCTGCCTCCTTAAACCTGCTTAACGCTGTTACAGCACTCAAATTAGCAGCAGCACATGCTCAGTTCGCAATACGTGTGTCTGCTCCCACCACGGTGCAAACTCTACAAGTGACTTGTTGTGCTGGTGGCCGGGAGGAGTCCCTGGGACAGTGTCACTCAAACGCCTGCTGAGCTAGTGAGGGAGAGTCACAAAAAGTCAGTGCTGTTTCTTGCTCTTAAATGTCAGAGGAGTTTGATCCGGCCTTTGGCGCCTCCGGGCCACACATTAAATACATTGTAACAATTAATCAGGCACACAAAATCTCACATGTTTTAGGTAAATTTACGATTTTGTGTTGGGCTGCATTCATAGCCATCCTGGGCCACAGGTTGGACGCCCCTGGTTAAAGATCTCTCAGAAGCATCTATGGCCCCTCAAACACCCTGAAAAAAAGAAATGGAGGCTGAATTACCACTAAAGTTCTGTCAATTTGGGGAAAGAAATCGGTCAAACTGGCTATTCACCATTGCATACAAAAAAAAAAAAAAAAATCGCTGGCTGCTTGGTAAGAGGCTTCACCACTGGCTCAGCTTCAGGTAAAACTGCATGGAGTCTCCAACTGAATCTAGAGCCGGCTTTCTTCCCGCCCTTTCCCATTTCCCTCACGCCTTCCCTGCCTGTGCTCTGCAGACTGAGGACGTCGAGGAGGGTTTAGTTCCATGCTAATCTAACACGCAGACACAGGTGCTAACACTGCTAAGGATATGGAATCCCTGGTCTTCACAGGAACAACTGAGAGGGAAACCCGTCCGCACCACCCGGCCTCCCCTGTGACTGTGTGTGCCCAGCGACCTTGCGTCCTTGTGGCCCCAGGTCCTGAGACCGTGACTGCTAGAAGGGGGCTTGCCCCCGAGCCTCAGCTGTCTGAAACAGGGCCTCGAAATCCTTGCAGCCCGCGCAGGGATGGAAACAGAGCTGGGGGAACTCATTTCAAAACTGCTAGCAGTTTTCTGGGGAATTTGATGCTTGATACATATTTGAGTCAGAGTCTCTTTTATTCTTGAAAAACCATCAAAATAGGCCCTTCGGTTATGCAAATGAAAAGTTAAAACCCAGGAAAGACCACTTTTGAGAAGCTGGCATTAGTGAAACTCCTATCACCACAAAGTAAAAACAAATTAGTGAAAGTAGGCTGGGTAATCTCTAACGCAATGTCCCAGATGTCTCTGCCCCGACCGAGGTACAGTAGTCCCTCTTCCACAAAGTCCCCATGCTCTTCGGCCACCCTTCACATCCTCCCTCCTCACAGGGCTTCGAGAACGATGTCATTAGTCACCAGGGTCACCTTGATGGTCCCTTTCCTTTACCAGCAGATCCAACCCCTTGGCAGACTCTGCCAATTCTGTGGCCAAAACCCAATCTGTCAAGGTCTCTCTTTGCCCACAGTGGCCCTGGGTCTGAGCTGTGGTCGCCTCTCACTGAATCACTGCTTCTCCGACTTCCACACTTGCTCCTCTGAGTCCGTTCTCCACTCGAGAACTGGAAGGAGATAGGTTATTAGTTTTCCTCTTTAACTTGGTAATTCCATTTTTTTTAATGAATAAACTTTATTTTTTAGAGCAGCCTCAAGTTCAGAGCAACGTTGAGTGGACGGTATGAGGAGACCCCGTGTGCCCTCTGACCCTGCACAAGCTCCCCCCCCCAGCCGTCAACATCCCTACCTAGGGGTCCGTCCATTACGACCAATGACGCTGCACTGACATCACTGCCACCCGGACTCCAGAGTTTGCACTGAGGCTCCCTCTGGGTGTTGTGCATTCTATGATTTTGACAACTGTACCCCGATGCACACCTGCTGTTACAGGATGATGTAGAACTGGATGTCCTCTGGGCCCTGCCTGTCCATCCCCCCTCCCCCCTCACACCCACTCGTGTTCTCAGGGTCTCCATACTCTCACCTCCTCCAGAATGTCGAATAGTTGGAATCAAACGGTGCTTGGTTTTTTCACATTGGCTTCATTCACTTAATAATATGCATTTCAGTTTTCCCATGTCTTTTCACGGCTCGGCAGCTCATTTATTTTTAGCGTTGAGTAATATTCCATTGTCTGGGTGCTCCACAGTGCATTCATCCACTTGCCACTAAAGGATGTCCTGGCTCCTCCCATGTTTTGACAAGTAGGAGTAAAGCTGCCGTAAGCATCTGTGGGCAGGTGTCTTGTGTAGACTGAACAATTCGTGTGGGTCAACACCGAGAAGCATTGGCGGCTCACATGGGGAGAGTGTTTGTAAGAAACTGCCAGACTGTCTTCCAAAGGATCTGTTCACATCCTCACCAGCATGTGGTGTTGTCAGTGTTTTGGATGTTGGTTCTGCCACCAGGCGTGCAGGGGTATCTCCTTGATGTTTTAATTTATCATGTCCTAATGATGGATGATGTTGAATATCTCTTCATATGCTGACTTGCCATCAGTATGTCTTCCTTGGTGAGGTCTTTCTTCAGGCCTTTCGAGTTGTTCATTTTCTTACCGTTGAGTTTTTGGAGTTTGTTGTGTGTTTTGGATAATGGCCCTTCACCTGATACATCTTTTGCGTACACTTTATTCCAGTCCAGGGCTTGTCTTCTCATTCTCGTGACAGTGTCATGAAGTTCTTCATTTTTATGAAGTCCAGTTTATCAATTTTTTGTCACATAGATCGTGCCTTTGTTGTTGTGTCTAAAAAGTCTCCATCATACTCAAGGTCACCTACATTTTCTGCACATTACCCTCTCGGACTTTACAGCTTTGAGTTTGATTTGTAGGTCTGTGTTCCATTTTCAGTTACTTGTGGTCAAGGGAAGGCTGAGACTAGATTCCTTCTTCTGCACGTGGACGTCCAGCCGCTCCAGCACCATCTGCCAGAGAGACTGTCCTGCTTCTTGTTGCCCTTCCTTGGCTTTTATGTCAAAGGTCAACCGAGCCTGTTTCCGGGCTCTCCCTTCTGCTCCATCCTTCTGCTTGTCTTTTCTTTCACCGATACCACGCTGCATGGATTACTACAGATTTGTACTAAGTCTTAAAGTCGGGTAGTGTGAACCCTTCAACGGGTTGTGTCAACCCTTCAATGGGAGTTTTGTAAAAACATTACTTCTGTTTTAAAAGGGTACACGGTACAGATGATGTATTATAGAATTCCACACCTTAAATGTATTTAATTTTATTCACCAATGTCACCCCAGTTAATTCAATTTAAAAATGAATCTTGGGAGAAAAAATCCTTCAAAGTCTTCTTCTTGTTATTAGAATGAAACCCAAAATATTTAACAAGGCCTCTAAGACCCTCTCTGAACCTCTCCATTTCTGTCTCCTCCTACCTTTCCTCATTTTTTAGTTCACTGAAGGAAGTTCCTTTGCTTCTCAGAATGTTCGACGCCCTTGTACACTGCAAGGCCTTCACACATGCTGTTGTTGTGGCAAAAAATATCCTTGACAACTGTGCCCCATGCCAACCACCCTCCCACACCAGGCTTGTGCCTTCATTTTTAGCCTTTGGTACCAGCTTAAACATCAGCCCTCTGGGAAGCCTTCCCCGAGCCTGCTGACTGGCTCAGGCATCCATGGTCCATGTTTGCCTTTCACATGTATTCTCTTCTCTCTTTTTAGCACATATTAAATTATAATTGATTCTGTGTGTGTTGTTGTTTTGCAGGATGGCCATCCTACGGGGTCTTATGTTCCATGAGGCCAGGGACCTATTGTGGTCTCCTAGGTGCAAAGCCTGCCCCTGGCCAGGTGTCAGTAAGCACTAGCTGAGCAAGTGAGTGATTCCGGCCTCTTGCCCATGACGACATCATCATCACACACACGGGGACAGTGCAAGTGTGTGCCCCAAGTGAGCCCTGCAGTCTTTTCCATACTAGAAGACATTCACAAGAACAGAACCAATATATAAACAATCATTTTTACCTATTTGCCTAGTAATTAGGTAACATAGGACAACATTTTATTTGGGTTTTCTTGCTTGCAAAATGACTACAACAATAATAAGAAGTCAAATAACATGCCTTTCTTTCCCTCTGCAAGAGATATTCTACAGAGAAGAAAATTATTATTCCCAATTATGATGCTGCCATTCGACCTCTGGGGCCTCCTGGTGAATAGCCCATGAACTGCCCACCAGCCAGCCCTTTGTGGGCCACATGCAGAGCAGGCGGTCCTGCTGCCCACAGAGACCGAGAGGAACCAGGCTGGTGAAAGGTTCCCTTGGTTCTCCCCTCACTCACCCTGTCATACCTTTCATATTTTCCTTAGACACACGAATGTATAATCCCCACCAAGTTAACTGATGGGCACCACTGACTTATTTCTAATAAGGATTAAACTTAAGTTGGTACTACATGAAAATGCAGTTTCAGAGGCAACATTTACAGTTCTATTAAAGACTATAAATGACTTTCTGAACTGTGAACTTGAAAAGGTGGAGGTCAACCAACGCCCATTCAGGGTGTGCTCTTAGAACAGAAGGTAGGAAGAGGAGCTGGTAAGTCTTGGTCTTGGGGGAGCTCTAAAAATCACTAAGAATAAGGCCCTATAACATACATTCTTTGTCAAAGCTCTCTTAGCCAAACTTGTAGACCCAGAGAGTAGAATGATGGTTGCCAGGAGGTGGTTAAGCTGGAGGTGGGGTGGAAGGAGTTTGGGGGGACATTGTTTAAGGGTACCAACTGGCAACCTGAAGCTGAATAAGTCCTGGAGATCTATGGCTCATTGAGTACAGATGACAATACTGCATTACAAACTTCAGAGTTGCTAAGAGACTACATCTTAAACGTTCTTACCACAAAAAAGAAGTGACTGTGTGATGTGACAGGGGTGTCAGCCAACAGTGCAGTGCTAATCATATCGCAACATGTAAATGTCCCAAACTGCCACTTACATAACTTGAACTTATAAAACATTATATATCAATTGCATCTTAATGTTTTTTAAAAAGCTCTTTTGATAAGGAGATATTATGCAAAGCTTCAGTTTAGCAGCATGGTAAATACCTTCCAAGTATATTTCTATAACTGGGGTATAGAGATGGATTGATTTTTACTAAAATATTTTATTTATTCATTCACCCAGTCATTAAATATTTATTTAAACCCAAACTCTACCAGGTCCAGTTCTAGGTACTTGAGTAAATCAGAAAAATATTCCTGCCCTTGTGGGGATTATAGCCTTGCAGGAGAAATATCCAACCAACCATCAATATCATAATAAGTAAATTACATAGTGTTAACCTATTCAAAACACTTGTTGAGCACATACTGAAACCCAGCAGTAAACAAAAGAGGCAAAGATCTCTACTCCTGTGTACTCTACTTTCTAGCAAGGGGGGGTCTGTAACAAATATAATAAATAATTAAATTATATAGTACATTAGAAATAGTAAAACATGGATGTAACAGACTTCCAGCCAAGATGGAGGCATAGGTAGACACACTGTGCCTCCTCACAGAACCAAAAGAAGGACAACAACAAATTTAAAAACAAAAAACAACCAGAACTTTCAGAAAATCAAACAGCATGAAAGTTGAACAACCAAGGAGTTAAAGAAGACACATTCATCCAGACCAGTAGGAGGGGTGGAGACGAGAGCCTGGTGGAGAGGACACATGGCCAGGTGGCAGCTGGAGGACTAGGTGGAACCTCATTCACGTGCAGACAAACTGGGAGGAACAACTAGGGAACGAGACAGATCTACAACCCAGGGTCCCAGCGTGGGGAAATAAAGCCTCAAACCTCTGACTGAAAACACCTGTGGGGGTTGCGGCAGCAGGAAAAACTCCCAGCTTCACAGGAGAATTCTTTGGAGAGACTCACAGGGTCCTAGAACATGCACAGACCCACCCACCCAGGAATCAGCACCAGAAGGGCCCAATTTGCTTGTGGGTAGTGGGGGAAGTGACTGAAAGCTGGCTGAGAGCTGGCATTGTTCCCTCTCAGACCCTTCCCCACATACAGTGTCACAACGCAGCAACGGTTATGGGTTGCCCTGTTCTGGTGAACAGCTAAGGCTCCGCCCCTTACACCGTAACAGGCTATGAAGAGAAAAAATGGCCCACAGGAAAGAACAGACCAAAGCTCCAGGAAAAATACAACTAAGTGACGAAGACAGAGCCAACATATCAGATGCACAGTTCAAAACACTGGTAATCAGGATGCTCACAGAAGTGGCTGAGTATGGTCACAAAACAGAGGAAAGAGTGAAGGCTATGCTAAGTGAAATAAAGGAAAATGTACAGAGAACCAACAGTGATGGGAAGGAAACCGGGACTCAAGTCAATGGTGTGGACCAGAAGGAAGAAAGAAATATTCAACCAGAAAAGAATGAAGAAACAAGAATTCAAAAAAAAAAAAAATGAGGAGAGACTTAGGAACCTCCAGGACATCTTTAAACATTCCGATATCCAAATCCTAGGGGTGCCAGAAGGAGAAGAGGAAGAGCAAGAAGTTGAAAACTTATTTGAACAAATAATGAAGGAGAACTTCCCCAATCTGGCAAAGGAAATATTCTAGGAAGTCCAGGAAGCTCAGAGAGTCCCAAAGAAGTTGGACCCAAGGAGGAACACACCAAGGCACATCATAATTACATTAGCCAAGATTAAAGACAAGGAGAGAATCTTAAAAGCAGCAAGACTAAAGGAGAGAGTTACCTACAAAGGAGTGCCGATAAGACTGTCAGCTGTTTTCTCAAAAGAGACCTTATAGGGAAGAAGGGGCTGGAAAGAAGTTCTGAAAGTCAAGAAAGGCAAGGACCTACATCCAAGATTGCTCTATCCAGAAAAGCTTTCATTTAGAATGGAAGGGCAGATAAAGTGCTTCCCAGATAAGGTCAAATCAAAG
Source organism: Tonatia bakeri (assembly GCA_004024845.1). Lineage (NCBI taxonomy): Eukaryota > Metazoa > Chordata > Mammalia > Chiroptera > Phyllostomidae > Tonatia > Tonatia bakeri. Next base: position 52,090 of record PVIA01006729.1, read on the forward strand.
GAGTTCATCATCACCAAGCTCTTATTACATGAAATGTTAAAAGGACTTATCTAAGAAAAAATAGATTAAAAAAATAACAGTAAAATGACAGCAAACTCACAGTTATTAACAACCACACCTAAAACAAAAACAAACTAAACAAACAACTAGAACAGAAAGAGAACCACAGAAATGAAGATCACATGGAGGGTTATTAGTGGGGCAGTGTGAGGGAGGGAGAATAAGTAGCATAAATGGTAGGTAGAAAATAGACAGGGGGAGGTTAAAAATAGTATGGGAAATGTAGAAGCCAAAGTACTTACATGTAAGACCCATGGACATGAACTAAACAGGGGGGAATGCAGGTGGGAGAGGGTGTGCAGGGTGGAGGAGAATAAAGGGGGGGAAATGGGACAACTGTAATAGCATAATCAACAAAACATATTTTTTAAAATATAAAAAGAAATAGTTAAACCTAATAAATCTAATCTAAAAAACAGATGAAATGGTTGAAATGTATATATTTTTCCTTTCGAAGGTCTCTAAGGTCTGCATACTTAGAGCAAAAACTTCTCACCTGTGAAAGAAGGTTTCTGCCCGGAAAGGTGTCCAGTCACAAACTCTTTTTTATGAATAGGTGTCTTTGATCCATTATTCCCCAAACAGGAGTCAAGTGCCGACTTTGGCAGATGACGGCAACGATGCCTCCCTCCGCAAGCCGTCCCTCAGGGGCAAATACTTTACATCAGTCCAGGAATTTCACGGGCAAGAGGGGATCAGAAAAAGCGTGCTCGCACTCAAGGTAACAACTACTTTTTAAGGACTTTGTTTGTGGGTTGCCTTTTGTTTGTTTTGTTTTGCCCACCCAAAGGATCCTGAAATCTAAACTATTGCTTCTAACTGGAGGGATGAAGAAAAGGCAACAGGCTTTGCTGCTGCCAATGTTTGGTTTCCACGGTGACGAGGACGATGCTCCTACTCTGTCCTCAACCAGGATGAGTTCACCTGTCCCACAGAGCAAGGTGTCGGGAAAGTGGTCCCCCACTGCCGCCCCTAGGGGCTGCTGGGCGTTGGGATGATGGTTTCTGCAAGAATCTCCCAGAACCGCTCTGCGGCCCTCTTTCAGCCCCAGGTTCATGTTCATCCTCTTTATATCCCAATGTCCAAACTGCAAAAATTATTTTAAAGAAGTGACAAGACTCAAATGTTGGAAAATGTTTAGTTTCAGGTAACAGCTAATAAGCTTAGTAATCAATGCACGTAAAAGCTATTGTTCCAGCAACTGAAGGTGTAACCTACCCCAACTCTGGGAGACCATAAGCAGTTCCACCTGCATGCCCGGGAAGGACTGCAAGCCATCGAAATGGTATCCCAGCCATTGTGATCCAGGGTGAGTCGCCCACTGCCCAGGACACGGATCAAAGACCACCGCCCAGGGCACAGATAAAGACCATGGGCCCAGGGACACAGATAAAGACCAGGGACCCAGGGACACAGATGAAAGAATGCTGCAGCTTTTATCTGAGTGACCTTTCCACTGAATTCCAAACCCCTTACCTATGCTTTTCTTCTCCTTATAAGAAGAGTCGGTTTAAAATGGAATTTAAGATGGTCTGTTAGAGTACAAACACGCCATCTTCTCAGATGGCTGGCCTTCTGGATAAAGCGCCCATAAAGATTCAATCCCTGCCATCGCTTACTGGATCTGGCAGTGACAGGCAGCCTGAATGCCGGCTTTTCTGGTTTCAGAAGGAAAAGCACCATATCCAATACCTTCAGAAGTTGTAAAAAGCTCCAAAGACTCCTGTGGTGCCATCTGTCCTTTTAGCTGGCCTCAATTCTCCTCCCTCCCACCCTGCTGTCACCCCGCTTTTCCTCGGGCAAACCACCCCTCTGCATCCCACACATCAGGACCACAATCCTGGGGCCTAGCTGCCTGGGCCGAGCTGGGAGCCTGGGCCCTCAGCTGGGCCAGCCTGGTGCTCCCAGGACTTGAATCTTGAGCAGGACAATGCAAGGTCAGAAAGGATTTGTAGCCAAGACTTTCTGATGGCGGAGCCCCGAAGAACAGGGCCCCCTGGTTGCTGCCACCTACGCCCCGAAGCTTCCCTGAGCTGCCGCCCTCACCCCCCCAGGAAAACCCCTGTCCCTCACATACATCCGGGCGCTCTTCTGCTGCCTGGGACCAAAGAATCCTAAGCTCCCGTAGAAAAAGGTTGGAGATTGTGGTTTTTAAAAATCATTAGACCTTTTAAAATATATTTGTTGAAAGTGGCAAAAATGAGAATTCATTTTGGTTTTCCTTAAGAGTCACTCAGAAATTCTCTCCCTGGGGCACAAAAGCACAGTCAAAATATATATGCAGTAAGCATAACTTTTCTTCATGTGTTTAGAAAAAACGTAGTCTTATTTAAAAACATCAATGTGTTGATGCAAAACTGCTAATGTTCAAGTGAGTGTTATAACGAATATAAACTCCTACGAGGCACTGAGAGCAGGAATGAAATGAGTCAGGGTCCCAGCTGGACCACGGAGCAGCTGCCACAGCGGCCCTACTGAAAACTTCCAGGTACGTGTAAGTGGGCCTGACACGCACACGTTTACATCTGTGCCAAAACTGTGTCTCCTCATCCTATCCGCACGTGGGCACCCACTCTTTGAAGCGACTTTAGCTGTGGCTGGACACCCTTCCATTCTGAGCACTGCTCAGCTTCCTGGCCTCGGTCTCCTAATTTGTGAAGAGGAGGGAATGGGACCCAGGTGCACTGTATTCAACATCGCCTCCATCCCTCGCTTCAGATTTTTTCATTTCCGGTCTAGCGTAATATCTGGCTGTTAGCAGGAAAGGTTTGCAAACTTCAGAATATAGTACTGATGGTGAAAATGTGGCCAATTATCACAAAACAACACTAAGCTGATTAGCTGTTCCTTTATAGATCGTGCTTCACAGATTTTTCCAAACTCTTTTGCACACTGTGCCCGCTGGTTCCAGGCGAGAACCGGGGTGGACGTACCGCGGGGGCTCGGCGGAGAGACGGGGTGTAAAAGGCCTGCTCACCGCGGAAGGGGCGATCGGAGGCTGCGGCGCTGGCCGGGGGTGGGCAGGAGTGGGCAGGAACCCCAGGGCCAAGGGGTAGAGACTGTGTCCTCGGAGCCCCATGAAAACTCAGGGCCAAGGGGGAGGGGCAGGAGCTGGTGCCCACGTGGGGGTAAGGCGGATGACCTTGCTGCTCCTCTCTCCCACCCTCAGCCCCACTGCTCACGCAGCCACCAGGAGCATGTGGCCCGGAGTCCTGCAGGGGGGGAGGGGCGGCGACTGTGGGTCACGGAGACGAGCGGAGAAGGGGCAACAGCGTCTGAGAAGAGCCGGAGGACACCAAGCCACACACGCCAACTCAGGACAGAACAGGCGCGAAGAGATGAAGCGCCTGATTCCGTTGGCACAGCGCACAACCCCGATTCAAGGTCTGAACGTAGACTCCCAGGCCCTCCAGAGCCAGTGCTGCCGTTAATGGCCTCAATGCTGACGATCGCGGGGAACTGTGCTGCTGGTGTCAAATTGAGTATTTTGTTTCAGGCTGAGCTACTCCGTGAGGGTCCCAAGGAGGACTGTCCCACCAACCTGGGGAGCCAACAGCCACGATGGCTGTTCTGTACCAGAGAGGCCAGCAGGGAGCCACCAAGGTCACCTAAGCAACAGGTGGGGGGGGCGGGGCGAGGCCTCCGGGAGGGGCCGGTGTGAGCAGGAGCTTGGCGGCTGCAGGCAGCCAGTCTCCATCTCCCTGTCTGGGAAGTCGGGTAATGAACCTGAGTGTTTTCTACTCACTGTTGGGGGTGGAAACAGCTAGCTCACAGGGCTGACAGGAGGACTGGCGTGGGGTGTGCGTAAGGAGCAGCTCTCACTAGCCGTATCTTCCCGGGGCCGCTCTGAAGGCGCTACTGCTATCCAGGAGGCTGGCCGGGGTGGGCCCTCACACCCACCTTTTATAGACATGGGGACGGAGCTGGGAGACCGGTTTGCCTGAGACCATCGCCAGGGCTGAGACTGCGTTTAGAGACACACACATTTACCCTGTTAACACAGTCCGGGCCAAGACCGGGTTCCAGCAGTTTTCCAGGCGGGGTCTCCAGCCAGAAGCATTTACAATGCACCCGCACCCCCGCTTTCTCCAGCTCTTGCAGGCTGGGGCAAGGTAGGGACACCGGTTATACCCGTTTCCCAGGTTGCTGTGCTCCTTTTGCACCTGGTCCTCCGTGGTTGACATTTCGGGACCAGCACCGACAGGACTGCTGATTTCCCGGACAGCCCTGTGACCCTGGAGGAATGCAGCCCTGGAGGAATGTGGCCCTGGAGGAATGCATCTCACTGCAGGGCCGTGGTGGGTCTGGAATCTGGGGCCAGCCTTTATCAGGGACCATGGCTTTGATCTTGGAGGGCTGGCTTTGCACCTAGAAGTCATTGCGAGGATCGGGCTGCTTGACGCTGGGATGCAACCCACCCAGGAGCTGACTGTGCCCATTAGTAGGGGTCCAAACACAGTGTGGCAGGCAGAAGAGCCGGCCAGGAAGAAGGGGGCCGCAGCAGCAATTCTGAGGGAGCCAGGAGGTGTCACTGGACTGGACAGTGTGATGGTGCGTGGGGATAAGAGCTCTGGAGGCATCTGAAATGAGCCAGCAGCCCCTCTCACACCCACCCTCCTCAGTCACCCTTCAGGGTACCCGCACCACCCGCATGCCTGCCTCACGTCCTGCAGGAAAGAGCTCCTCCAGGCAGAGACCACGTCATTATTTCAAACAGCTGCTGTGGAATGTCCCCTGCCACCTGCGGGCGTTGTCCTCCTTCACCTAGGACCCAGCAGGAGGCTCAGCGAGTATGACAGGAAAAGTCACTCACCAGAGGGGCTCAGCCCGGCCCTGCCATGGCTGACTGCGCTGCGGCCTCGGGACTCACTCTCACACCCCAGCCTGTGAAAGGAAAAACATCGACACCTTGGAGCGGATGTGGCAGAGCCATTTGATACATTTCTATGTATCTCGTGGTTCAAGGCTAAAGCAGCCCAGTTGGTCAAATATTTTCGTTATTTAAGAGTGACGTCCATATGGGGTAATATCAGTTAGAAATAAACTTAGTAACTGAACAAACACACATCATCCCTTGGTGATTTTGGAACCATGCATCACTGCGTGGTGCTGACTCTTCACCGGGTTCAGAGCCAGGGTTCATCAACGCCATCCATGCTGCTGACATTGATCTTTCATACTCAATTAGTGATTTAAAATTACAAGGAGACCCCTAAGCTACCGTCAGTCATTTTCACAAGTCGTTAGGGGAGAAAAAAGACCCTGTTGCCCACAAAGGTTGTTTGCGAAAGCATCGAAAATGAATTGACTACACAAACATAAAAGAAACATGTTGGAGGGATAGTGAGTGGCCCTTAAAGGGGGGGCTGCAAGCCTGGTTTCGGAATCTGCCCGCTGACAAGGGGGGTCAGGCAGCAGGGCACTCAGTCCCAGCTGGGCCACACTGGCCCCCGGCTGCCACCGCCCACCTGGGGAGGACGTCTAAGTGGTCCTGGCCACTTGCAGCCGCAGCCCACGTGGGCTGGGTGGAGGTCAGAGGACCACAGTCCAGGTGCGAGGATGGGGGCGGGGTGAAGGGCAGGGAGAATCTGGCCTCTGGAATGTCTTTAGCTAGAATATGCGCTCTGTCTCTTGTCAGCCTTATCATACACTGGGGGCATCAAAAAAAGCACGTCCATCATGTAGACTGGGTGACTTTGAAACACACTCAAGTGATATTGTCTGTCATCATACCTCACAGTAAAACATAAAACTAGAAAAATATAAGGCATTAGGATAAAAATAGGTACAGATAAAGGCATAGCAAGCTGAACCCCCCTGGCCTGAGATACCCACATTCTAACCCTCAAACCTCCTGCATGGGATGCATCAATGGCCAAGGGGACTTGGCACACGTGGCTGCGTTAAGGACCTTGAGATGGGTTCCACGTGATCACAAGGGTCCCTATCACAGGGGCAGAGGGACCCAAGTCAGGACAAGGCAACGTGACTGAGGGGTCACAGCTGAGGAGCACAGGTGGCCCTTAAATTACTCAGTAAATTATTGAAATTAACAAGGAAGCTGATCATTAAAAGAAATAGAATCTTTTTAAAGCAGTATTTTCATTCTTTGTAGTTTAAAACAAGGTTCTATTTCATAAGCTGTTTTGAGGGAAGATGAAGTCTTGTCATTCTATAATAAATTTTTCCCTTTCTTCCTCCTTGGCAGTCACTAAAAACGGTTTCTATCCATAAGAATTCCTAGTCACGTGATGACATCCAACCTCCTGACCCCCTCCCAGGTTCCCTCTCGCACAGAAACCTGTAATTCTGACTTTTTGTTGTTGCTGCTGTTTTATCCAGCGTTGACATCAGCAGACTCTATGAAAACCTGCTAAGACTTCTCTCTGAAGGCCCGTCCCTCAACGTGCCCTGGTTACAGGTAAGGGTGTCCCACAGCCTTGGCCCACCTGTGGGTGAGTTTAGAGTAAACTTTTCAATGCTTAATCTTCTCTCTTCAATGAAGTGTCCATTGAGGATGTAGTCCTTCAAAAGTAATTTGAAAATGAAATACAATAAACTATAATATTCTGTTGTATAGAGATCAAGAAAGGTGTCTCAGTGATAGATTGTACTGTATACAATGAAAACAAAATTTAGCACTTGTAAAAGAAGGAGAACAAGTTGATAGGACATAATTTTTACTTTCCATTAATGAATCTGTTTTGCGTGAAAACCAATCCCAGCTTTTGCGTTATCCTTTCCATAACAGGTGAGTGAGATGGGTAAGTTTTTGCTGCCATCACTGAGTTTAAGGATTCCATCTCCTCTTCTTTCAAAAACAGACTGGACACCTGATTCAAAGAAAAATTTTATTTTACCTTTGATTGACCAAGTGATATAAAACTCATTGAGTTAGTTATTAGCTTTAAAGAGTCAAAGTCGAGTGGCATTCTCCCAAAACTGTAACCTTTTTAAAATACCTAATCACATCATTGATAAAAGTTACAGTTCACAAAGAATACAACAGTTATCCTCACTTCTCTGAGCAAGACTTCACTCAAGTAGTGTTTTGACTTTTAGTGCATCTGGGAGGTAGTAGTTTTGCTCTCCTGGGATTATCAGACATTGATGTGTTTTAGTGCAGTGTCAATGATTATTTTCTGTGGTGGTAAAGTGAATGACTTATATTGCCATGCGATTCAAGAGACCTGAGTTTCCTAGAATTAGAAGCAACTTCTGGGCATGCTGATTCTTGCTCCCCAGGGTTGAGACTTACTCTTGATCCAGACTCCAGTAACTGGGGCACTGGGGGTGGGGGTGGAGCAGGCAGTATATACTGGGAGCATCCGTTCCCTGTGGGGGTGAGGCCCGGAACTGAGCTTTGCTGTGCATACCCTGTGTATTGGGTGCACCCAGAAATAGGCTCTAGTGCAAAGGGCCTCTGCTTTTCAGAATTGCCTGCCAGCATCTTGATCCTGGACCCCCAGCCCCCAGAACTGTGAGACAATACCTTTCTGCTGGGTGAACCCCCTGTCTGTGGTGTTTTGTGACCTCAGTCCTTGCACACGTGTACGCTGGGGACTTGTGAGGAGTCCTTATCAGGGTCACTGTCAGTCAATACACTGACATGACACGTTAGGTTGGGAGTGTTCTGGACAAACACGGGTTAATAGTTAAACTAATGCTAAGCTCTAGGCCAGCCTGCCCCATGGAGGAGAGGTGGGAGAGTGAGTGGGAGGCATTCCAGACTAAGGGAAGTCTCGAGCGTCCAACAAAATAACCGGGGTACCGTTAAGACCCAACCTAACGAGGTTTGTGCTTTCAGAAGCCAGCTCTGGAGGCAGGTGGCAGAGGGACAGCTAGGTATGGAGGGAGAGACTGAAGCAGGAGGTGACAAGAGCCTGCCTGAATGAAGGGTGTGACAGTGGGGGCGGTGGGAGGTGACAGATACGAGGACTGCAATGGAAATAGAACCAACCGACGGGACCTGGTCACAGCGTATATGTAGGGACAAGGGAGAGGCCAGTCACACAAGTTCGGGTTTGTGGGGCTTAGTCCCCGGAGCTGCCTGGGACTGAGGCAGGAGAGGAGGGGAAAGATGAAAGCTGGGACTACAGGTCCTCCTCAAACAGTCAGCAGTGGCGCTGGGCGTGTGATTTTTAGGTTCCAAGCCTACACAGTGGACCAAAGCAAAGCCAGAGTGGAGGAAAATTAGGGTCTGACGTACTGTTCAAGGTGGAGTAACCCTGCAGCTCTTCTTTGAACCGATCGGTTCATTTAAATCATCAGCAAATTATGCCCCAGCTCGGATGATAGTGCTCAAAACCACTTCGAGCCAGGAAAGATGACGCTTGCACTTCACGCCCCATAGTGCTGTTCATTTACAAACACAAGGACACTCCCTCCCCGAGAGGCTGGCTTCCCGCACCCAGGGCAACTGCGGCCACATCCAGTCTGGTCCGTTGGGGTAGCAGGAAGGGCGGCTCGGGCATCAACCCTGAAAGCACTTGTTTGCTCCTTCTTGGAGGACCAGTCCCTCATGAGATCTTCCCTTTTTCTCGGCTGATCAGCTCGTCGGTCACTTTATCACCAGGAGTCTTTGATTCACTCAATAAAGAGATGTGGTGAGTCTGCCTGTGCCCCTACCCTGGAAGGCACTGACCGCATGTCTGGGGGAAACGGGGTTAGAGACCAGACTGTCATCCTCCAGTCACTCAGCATCTGATGAGGGAACCAGTGAGAAAACAGATGGTTTCAGAGAGCATGCCAATCACCTTTCTAGTCCGAGTTATAAAGAATAGACTTATCAGCTCTCTTACTTCTTAGTGGGAGGATGGTGGCCCTGTCTAAAGTGGGTTAACTGAGAAACGATGATATGGGTATCATTTAAAGATAGGGAGCTACCGCTACAAGGGCTAAAAATAGAAGAAGTCCCAAGTGATAGCCCAGGAAAGGAAGCGGTGGTGGCCAGAGTCCCGCGCGAGGGATGATGGCCAAGGTCACGCACGAGCTGTGCTGGCAGCCTGCTGGGGGGTGTGCCAAGGAGGCCAGGGAGGGTAGCAGAGCGTTGAAGAAAGGGTCACTGTGGGGATGCTGGCGTGTGAGAAAAGCTAGTGAGGGACAGGGAAGGTCAGCTGGGGGAGCAGGAGCACATCCCAGGACCCACAGAAGGAGAGGGTCCCGGAGAAACAGGAGAGGCTGGCGATGTTGAGTGCAAGCACAGGCCTCGGGAAAATAAGGACTGTGGTGGGAGTGGGGGCTGGGGGGTTGACTCCTTCTCTGTCTCCAGGAATGTTTTCTCATGTGCAGAGGAGCCTGAGGTCCCTCGACACAGGCCCTACATGGTTCAAGGGGCTAGCAGAGCCGGGTGCAGAGGAGAACAGGGAGATGCAGACTCAGAGTAAAGACCTCGAGGTCTGGAATGGGACAAAAAGCAAGCTGCGGCCGCCGGGGAGGCTGACCACTGAGAGCTGGACGTGGCTCTCTGACCCCTGCCCCGGAAGGCCTCATCCAGGTGTGCAGATGGGAAGCATGAGAGGCTGCAGACTGTGAGCCACGATGATTCGGCGGTGGAATGTGGTGGCAGTGGGGAGACTTCCTTCAAAAACACAGATTACAGCCTCCCACTGTCCGACCACTTTCGGTAACTTCCCGCTGCCCACACAGCACTTTCCAAACTGCTCTTGGCGATCAGGAATCAATGAATCACGTCCCTCTAAATGTCCATTCCCCCTAGTTCTCAGGGGCATCCCGGCTGGTCTTCTCGCTGTCTCCCAGCTTCTCTCTCATTCCCACAGTGGCCCCGCGGCTCTCACGACCTCCTGTGCCCACCGTCCTCCCCTCTGCTTCTCCAGGCGCCCGAGCTGCCAACACTCAAGGCAAGGGCTATCTTCTCTGAGACCATTTCCTGTGCGATCCAGGTCCCGCAGCGATTTTGTCGGGCTGCGCAGTCACACGCACACATAGCCTGCTGTTGCTCAGTAGTGTACCTTCTTCAGAGGATGAGCCCCCTGAGGGAGGAAAGCTGTTTCTAAGTTGAGGTGTCTAAGAGCAGAGCGTGACGAGTACTGAAGGACAGACAGACCCGTGTCACCAGCCACCGCGCTTATCAGGACAGCCTCTGCGGCCCAGCGTCCTGCCCCTCGTGCTCAGGGGCCAGCAGGCTGGGTGCAGGTGGGAGCGGGCTGCAGGCACGCCTGGGAGAAGGACTCTGCAGTGGGGCCTGTCTAAGGGGAGTTGTCACCTGAGGTCGGGTGCAGGGACTAGACAAACACAGAGGTCAGAGGCAGCAGGGACAAGAGGACGGTATTTTGTAAGTTTCAGCAGGTCAGGGGTTGTGCAATTTTGTGTGTTTTATAGGCAAGGTTCAGCGACCCACAGGCCGTGGTGGAGGCAGGGCCCTGTGGTGGGGATGCTGGAGCCACTTTGACTTCCAGCAGGAGAGCTGCACTCTGAGAGACCCTGGGAAGTTAGAGGGTGCGGTCCGTGGCGCTCCTGACTGCGCTCACAGGCGAGGCGGCTTCTAGGGGTTTCTTACTAAGAACATTGGCTCACAGCCTGCAGCTGACCTGGATGTTTCACTGTCCTGTTAGCAAACTGTCCCACTGCTGCTCAGGAGGCAGCTGCGTTTGACCGAGACCGTGTGAGAAGGCTGATGGGCAGCCCCAGCAGCACGCGTCTCTGACAGGTGCTCTTGCCTTACGTTCAGATGGCGCTGTCCCGTGTCAGGGATCGGAGGACTCCAAGGGCCTGCTGACTGCCTGCCTGGCTGTCTCTGCGGCCCGGGCCGTGCTCTGAGCAGAACATGCATCCCCTTCTCCCTCCATTCTGATGCATGTTTCTCGAATCCCACCCTTTCCTTCATGCTCAGTGACAAATCCATCACGGAGAGCAGGCCAGCAAGATAAGGAGCCAGAGAGCCCGGCTGTGAACACCGGCTCTACCACTCACCCTGCCCCACAGAGGGATCCTGGGCAAGTGCTTCAGGTCGCTGCCTGCAAAGTGGAGACGGCAGGAGCATCTACTCCGCGGCTGTCTGCAGAAGTGACCTCAGCTCGTATAAAGCACTCGGAACTGAGCCTGGATGTAGTAGGTGCTCAGGTAAGGTTAGTCAGTCCTGCCTCTGAATCTGCTGTGTCAATCCCACCCCGTCCACTCCCACCTGGGTTACGGAAACCACTAACCTCACCCCTGCTTTGGACTCCTATGGTCCTCAGAGCCGCCACAGTGGGCCTTGAAAACCATAAACCAGATCAAGTCAGTCACCTGTTCAGAAGCCCCCACCAGTTTTCCAATCACAAAAGAAGCCCCAGTTCCTGGCGGCACAGCCCACACCTCCCAAGCTGGCCTGGCTTCTGTGGATAGCGCATCACCATGGGCGGCCCTCTTTGCACCGACTGGCCTTGGCATTCCCTCCCGCTGCTTCTCAGACACACCAGCTCACTGGCACCTGCTGCCCCTTCCCAGTGACACCCTGCAGCCAGCCTGGCATCAGAGCCACTCAGCGCAGGCGACCTGGCCCCGGGTAGGGTACAGTCAAGAAAGGGCAGGGGCCAAGGTGGCCTGTCCCCATGGGCTGCACGCCTGGCTTGGACATGGAACACCGACAGACACAGCACAGCTGGAGCTCACTGGTGCTGCCGAGCCTCCCATGGGTCAGACGCCTAGAAACTGCAACAGGTGCTGTTCTGCCATCAGTTTAAGTGGCAGTCAACGGTAGGAATCAGTTTGTATTTGATACAACACCTGAAAGGTCTAGCATATGGATCACCTGGAGGTAGAGGGATCTACATGCAGACGAAGGAGAGTCAGTTGCAGATTTTTAAACTCAGCTCAAGAAGCCCCCTCTCAGAGACTCTAATGACTGGAATAACACAGTTGCTTTTACATTAAAAAAATAAACCTAATTATCAGCATCTTCTCAAGCAAACAGGTGTGCTTTCCAGCTAAGACCAGACAGGGCAGGACAGTGTTTTAAAACCCTGCCTGTAAAGGGCTCACAGGAAGTTCCTTCAGGATGATTCCAGGACAGAGGCTCGACTTCCAGGAACTCACTGGCCACGTCTTAGTCACTCGCTCTGCTGTCCCTGTTCACCATCAGAACAGGCTTTCCAGCCCTCCGCTGCGTCCCTGACCCCAGCGGAGCTGGAAAAATTCAGTTCACGTACTCACAGCTGAATTACCAGCTTTTCGGCCAGGAATTGCTTAGTGCGAATGAGGGGTGTGGTGGACAGAAAGGATTCCACGGGAGAACTGAGGGATTGAGCAGGAGGTCCGGGAGGGGACAATGGGGACAGGTGCTGCTGCTGCTGCTGCCCTGAGGCCCATCCCTGCAGGGGGGAGGAGGCGGGGAAAGTCAGCCACACGCCTGCCTGGGGACATTTGCGGTGGCTGATGCAAACCAGAGTCAGACAGGATTTCTCTTTGAAGGGACTCGCATGCTTATCCAGAAACTGGACGTGGCTTTCCTTTCCACTCTTCCTTCACACTGCAGCTTCAGAGGGCCCCAGGCCAGTCCCCCCACCCCCGGGGACTGGCCACACACGCACACACACACTTACAAGCCTCACGAGGAATGGGCTTCTCTGGTGACTGAACCAAAGGGTTAAAAATTTTAAAGGTCTTGAAAGATGATCACATCCACAGTAAAGCATACAGAAAGGATCTTTAAAAACGTGGTCACAAGGATGAAAAGTAGGCAAAACATTCGATAAGAAAAAGATGACTTGAACTGCAACACACAGAAACCGCAGCTGCGGAATATTCCCGGACCGCAGAGAGGGCAGGCTCCCTCCTCCGGGTGGGTGGGAGTCCAGACTCGCGAAAGGTAACAACGGCCCAGGTTCTCGAGTGTGAATCTGGATGCATCCCACCGTCTGTGCCCGGAAGGTACTACGGGTTAGGTTTAACCCACTGGGAACTTATTACATGGTACGTGGTGCTAGGCTCTGAGGGGCCACGAGGTGAGATGCATCCTCTCTCAGGCATGGAAGTTAAACGTGCAAGATAATAACGCAGACACTAAGACATGGAGGTAGTCACCTGTCCCTCCTCCGAAGCAATGTAAAAGGACCCAGGCTCCGTGGATTGAAGGATGAGGGCGTTTGCTTTCATGAAGAGGAACGTGTCGATGAACTTTACAAGAATTACAGTCCGATCAAGTGTATGTTCTGCTGAAGGAAGTGGTGACCAAAGAGGGGGGAACTCATGACAGAGGGGACAAGGTTGCAGAGCAGAAAGCTTGGTGCCAGTCCCTTCACAGACATTCGCTGGGAACGTCACACGTGTGCACCACGCTGCTGCCTGTGAAACGCTTTTCGAAAAGTCAGAAGGTGTGATTTTGTGACCTGCCGTAGGGTTTGCATTTTCTACATGCACCATAGGCTGGCTCTGAGGTTTGTGTAGAATTCTCTTTTGAAATTATTTTTAGTTTTAATTCTTTTTAGACATATAAGAAAAATAAACCAGTAACATGAAGCAATTGCAGAACTCGTCTGGGCAAAAGCCGTTTATGAAGGAAGCAGTGGGGTGGTACCCGTGCACAGGTGCGAATTTGGGGGCTGTGTGCTCACGGGTGCGCGTGGTCAGGGGCAGCCTCCAGCTCACTGAGCAGGTTAGGGAGCGGTCAGACCACCCTCCTAACCACCTTCCTCACCTTTTGCTTGTCAAGACTACTTGCCGCAGTTTTAGTGAAAGGAGAGTCCTTTACCAAATGCCTTATCTACGTTCTCTTAAATACAGGCTTGTTGGTAAACTTCACAGATCACCTGCTTTTCGTATAAACTTTCAAAGACAATGGCTTTCGAAACCAGGGAAGTTTCAGTCTGAGGCAGAATGGATAATTAATTATACTTAAAAAGCCAAGCCTTACCTTCACTGGTGATGTTTACAATGCACACGGTACCGTGTAATTAAACACGAGGTGTTTTTATGAGGATCCAGTTTGATCACCTATGAAATATGATTTAATTAAACTTTTACATCTATTTTCCCAAATCCTTAGACTGAGTGAGAAGCCAGACCAGAAAAAAAGTCCATGCTGGCGATTCCTTTTACACATTTCAGTGCTGCACACCCAGATGGTCTGCAGCAACAGAAAGTGGGCCGGTGGTCCCCTGGGGCCGAGGACAGAGCAGGGGCAGGGGTTACAAGGGGACCCCAAAAACTTCTGGGGTGCTGCAGACATTGATCTTAATTATGATGGTTTCGCAATGGACACATGAGTCTAAACACATCAAAATTGTATGCGTTAAACATACGCAGTTTATGTTGTGCCAGTGATACCTCAATAAAGCCTTACAGAAATCCAGTCTGGACTGTCGAGTTACTCCAGCCCAGAAGCACCACACACATGCAGGTTATTAGGGAGAAAATAAAAACAAGAAAACCACCGACGTGTGATTGGTAGGGGACGGGCCTTTCCTTTGATGCTCTATCTGCAGGTTGTGTCTGAGGCAGTTCATAGCTTTAAACTTGGCCAGCAAGGCTGGCAGCAGGCCTTCACTGGCGCAGGGCAAACCGCTCAGGGACAGCGGTGCCGGGGCCTCTCAGGGACAATGGCAGAGACATCTCCCGGGGCTGCAGTGGCTAAGCCTGGAGCAGAGGGAGTAGCTTAGGCTGATCAGGGAAGGGGAATGAAAAGCAGTGACTCAGGACAGGTCAGACAAGATGGTATCTTCCAGGACTATGAATACCTACGAGAAGGAGAAAGGTTTTTGAAAGATAGGCATTTGGTGTCCAGCACACTCCCACAATGCATTGGTCACTGCAGCCACGGTGGTATTTCAAAATGACAAATTCGATCATGTTTCTGCAGAAAAATTCACAGTGGCTTCCTACTCACCCCTGCCTTCAGGAGAGTCCTTGGCAAGGTGGGCGGGGCGTCAGGATTGGGCCCTGGCCTACCTACCAGCCTCAGCCATCTCCCTCCGCCTCCCAGTCCGCCCAGGGTCACTCCGCCGGCCTGCCTGCAGTGCCTGCACTCGTTCAGCGAAGCCTGTACGCTTGTGCCTCACGCAGGGCTCCGCAGGAAGCAGGCCTGAGCCGGGGAGACGGTCAGGATGTTTATTAGGGAGTGTTCCCCGGAGCAACGCCCGTGGAAGGGAGAGGCGGAAGCAGGAATGGGGAGGGGAGAAATCAAGCCCTGGAGGCCAGTCTGCCAACCCAGCCAAATGCCCAGGTGCTGGGAAACCGAAAGCCCCTCTAGCTGGCCAAGCCTGTGACCGTGGCCGCGGCCGCGGCCCCTCTCCACAGCTGGGCCGTGGCCCAGAGGGGCGACCAGCGCTGCCAGCCCCCCGGGACAGCACATCCTTCCTCAGAGGGGTGTGGGTGGGTCATCCTCAGTCCCCTCACCTCCAGGCCTTGCCTAGAGCTCAATTCTGCAGTCCCCCGCTCATTCCCACCCTTCCCTCGCCTCTCATTGTGACTCTCACTCCGGCTTTCCAAATCCTCAAACAGGGACTTTCCTAGCAGGTCGCCTGTCCCCCTATTTCTTCAGTCCCATTCTTGTCACTATCCTCATCACACTTCATTGTGATGGGTCACTCATTTCTATTTCCTTCCTTACAACGAGAACTCCATGAGCCCCGAGGAAACTTGCACAGTGCCCACCTCTGACCCCCAGTGTCGGCACACAGTGGGCACTCGAGAAACGCTGACTGAACAAGTGTCCAGCCCTGCCCGAGGGGCACACCGGGGCAGAGACCCTCCCAGTGCAGCTGTGAGGGTGCACAGCAGTATGGGGGTGCCATGACTCCCGTCAGGCCCTGCAATCAGACCATCCCCGTCCATCTGCCCGCTCTGTCACGTTGCAGCCATGTGACCCCGGGTTGAGCTCATCTCTCCATGCCTCAGTTTCTTTATCTGTAATCATCTTAGTAGCAAGAACAGTATCCTCCTCACAGGGCTGCTGGGTGGGGATGGCCAATGAAATAACCAATGTGAAATGTTTATCCTGTCTCCTGGAATATACAGCAAGGCATTAGTAAAAGTTAGCTACAATTCGTGTTGTTATTTGGCTTTCAGCTTTCAGTTCTTAACGTAGCTTAAAAAGAGGAAAACACTTTTTATGGCGGCTATTAAAAATGCATCAGAATAGAAATCTTAGGAAAAGTAGAGCTTTGTTGGGTTTCCCTACCCTTCGGATGTGGTTTAGGGTGGCTGGTTCTCTGTGACAATGTCTCCTCCTGGTGCCAGGTCACCTGAGGGTTAAATCAGCCCCACAACCTGGGGGCGTGTATCTCAGCAATACTCTCCTACTTGCAGCGTGCAAGGCACGCTGGCAATGTGTGTGCATGTGAGGAGCGTGCTTTTACCTGGGTCTGAAATACCTTTTCCCACCTTGGGAGATTTCTATTTGAGTATAAATTGGTTCTTTGGTTCAAAAACGCCTTCCTTGCTTTAAAACCACCTGCGCACCTGGGCTGCTGCTCTAGCCCCTCCGTCCCACATCTCCCATCGGACTGTGAGTACCTCCAAAGCAGGTCTTTTCTATTGTTATTCCTGCTTCTGCTACAACCGTTGTCCCAGTTTTCCCGACCCGCCCTCCTCCGCCTGCCCAGCCTCCCCTTCCGCCCCGACAGTCCATCCGCACACCATTGTCCACGCCCCTCGACTCTGGGACTTGGTGCTTTCAGATGCGCAGTGAGTGTTTGCCAAACCGACTTGAATTGGAAGGAAAACGCCAGGTCTGTTTAGAAAGACACAAGTGATGAAGGGATTTAGGTGACATTTGCGATGTACTCACAACGCACAGGAGGATTTAATAAGCTAGAAGTCAAATATTTTCTTTGTAACTGAAACATGACACTCATATCAAGAAAAGTGCCTAAAACAGCAATGTCCTACACAACGAATTATCACCAAATGAGCACCTGGCCCCCGCCAGGTGAAGAACTGGGACACGCCAGCAGCCCCTCGGGGGTCCCCTCTCAAGTCCATCTTTGCATTTCCTCTGTCAGGAAAGCTTACCTGAGCCTTGAGAAGCCCAGCTTTCCTCTGGGAACACAACAGTTGTCCCCTACTTTCATTTTGGGCTGAATGGCCCTGGACTGATTGTTGGTCGTGCGCCCCAATCTTTCCACGGCACTCACTTTCACATTCTGTCATCATCTTAAAGAAATACAGTTAGCGCCCCACTTCTGTACCTGTGACTCATTCCCGGGGGCTCCACCTCCGACTTTGCCTCCTTTCCTGGGTGTGCACGGTCCCCACAGTCTTCTCATTGCCCTGCTCACCAGGGACTGGGCACCCCCGGGGGCCCCCTGCATCCATCACAGGCTTCACTGTCGGTCCCGCAGGAAGTGGGGCTGTGGTGAGCACCCCAGAGAAGACCCACATGCGGTGCTTCACCTCATTCAGACGGGAAAGACTCAAAGAACCTGATACAGTCAGATGGGGCCGTGATCTGGCAGCAAAAATGACAGTTTAGAGGAAACAACTTCCTTTTCTGGGTCCTCGGGAAGAAGACACAAAGAAACTGAAACCACTGTTGGCTTCAACACTGGGGCCCCCAGTAAAAGCTGTACCTGGGATCCGCATGTCCCAGGGACAGCGCCACGGCAGAGAGTCCGTAAGGTACAACTAACTGCCAGTGTGACAGTTAGTCAGTCTAGAGGGAGGGAAATTCATAATGAGAATGACAGACCATTTATCTGGAAATGTCTCGTCGCTGTATGTGTCACTGAATTTTAGCATTTTCTTTTTTATTATTCTTAACGGTTCTTTCTGTTTCCTTTCAATCTCCTGCCTTTTGAAGAACCGGTGACTTCTGAGACTTGTGATTACCAGACCTTGCAAGGGCTTAGCGTGCTTCTCTGAAGTCTTAGTGAGACACCTCTAACGGTATTCTGGGCTGGGATGTGCATCTGAGCTGTTAGGTATAAGGGACACACGACCGATGAGGAGAGGTTAGTGCTGAGAATGCACGGTGGCGACCATTGGCGGGAAGAGGTTTGGGAGTCTGACAGCGCTCACAAACTTTAACAACGGTTCAGTCGGGTGTCCACAACAGGTGATTCCTCCGTTTAGGAAACGCCTCCAAGGCGCTGCTGGCACAAACCCCCCGCGGGAGTGGTGGTCTTTACACGGCACCTGTTCACAGAGGAGTCCTCCCTCCGACAGACTGTGCACACTGGAGATGGACGGGTCTCCCTCCACCTGTTCATGCCCAGCACCTAGCGCAGTGTGTTCAGAGGGCGTGGCGAGCCTCCTTAGACAGTCAATTCTTGAGTCAGTCTCAGTTTCTCTCTCGCACGGCTGCTTCCAAGAGCCACGTTTTTACCTCAGAACAAAAACAGCTCCTAAATCTCCCTTCTTCACCCTTCCCAGTTCTGTGCCCAAGCCCATGCCCCTCCCGGGCCCCACGCTGCTCCGACAGGTTCCCCACCCACCATTGCCCAGCCCTCAGACCCTCTCCGCACAGGAGTGGGGAGGAGCCTCTTCTAGGGTCAGCTCTCGGCCAAGGGCAATGCCACACCTTTCAAATACCTTTCCCCTTCAACACTGACAGCACCCACGTGCAGCTGAGCTGCATAGCATTCTACATAGGGGATTAAGGGAGATGAAGTAATGGGTTCCAAGAACTGCTAAGCTCTGGAGCTGGCATTTCAACTTGTCTCCTTCTGACACTAAGCTGTTTTCCCAAGAGCATCACCTGCTTGCTGGTCAAGTTATCTCACCGCTTTAAAAAAAAGCATGGGGGGGCAGGTTTACAACTGGCTCCCACTTACAGAATAAGATGTACGTTCTTGGACTTGACACAGAACAAACAGAAACCCTCCCCAACGTAACCCCTTCCACTTTCCAAGCCTCCTCTACCTCCAGCCCCGTGCCGTGCTGTGCGCCCCCGCAGGCCTGGCCGGCCCAGCCCCTGCAGAGGTGGGCCTGTCCTGAGCGGCCCCTCCCACCCTCACCCAGCACACTTCTCCTCAACCACCAAGGCTGCTGGTAACGTCACTTGCTCGGAGACTTCCTAGACGCCCCCGAGCCGCGTGGCTCGGTCCCCCTGAACACATAATGACAATGACACGCCCCACATCACAGCACACCAGCTGGGGGTGGGGGGCTGCCTGTGCTCTGACTCTTACTGTGGGGCTTCCCAAGCTACAGGCTATGGGTATTCAAGCCAGTATCTATCTGTCTTAGTTCGCTCTGGCTGCTCTGACGAAAAGCTGGGTGGCTTGCACAACAGAAATCTACTTCTCATAGTCCCAGAGGCTGGGACTCCCCAGGTCAAGGTGCTGGCTGGCTCGGTCAGTCTCGGGTGAGAGCTGGGTTTGCAGATGGGCGCCTTGGTTCACATCGTGGCGACAGGAGATCAGCTCTCACGTTCCTTCTCTGATTAGAGTCTACCCCGCCAGGACCTAAGCACCCCCAAGTCCTCCCCTCCAAATACCAAGAGGATTAGGCTTCAGCATAAGAATCTGGGGTGGGGGACGGTGGACGGGTGTGACTTGTAGTCACAGCAGTGTCTCTAATACATAGTTTAGGGCAGGGGTGTCAAACTCATTGTCACCGGGGGCCACATCAGCCTCGAGGTTGTTTCAAAGGGCAGAATGTCAAGTTAGGACTGTATACATGTAACTACTCCTTAACAGTTAAGCAAGAGCTCAGCACTGCCTCCAGGTAAAAACAAGGCGCCGGGCCAGATAAAACAAGGTGGAGGGCTGGATTCGGCCCATGGACCTTGTGTTTGCCACCTGTGGTTTAGGGTTTTTACCCAAGAAGGATGGAGGGATGCAATGCTAGGGCTGGAATATCCAAATTTTCCTGCCTTTTTTTTTTTTTAACCTTCAGAAAGCAGCTGAGAAACCAGCTTGGTGATGAAAGCTGTGTGCTTACATCATTTTCAAAATGTGATTGATGGCTTCAAAAGGCATTTAGTAACATCATTAAGAAGACACAATTAGTGAAGCCTGGAAACTATTAAATCAAAACAGAACTGCAGCAGTAACAGCTAGCCTTTGTCACTCCATTACGGTGTACTAAGCAAAAACTGCTCCGCTTGCTTGTAGGAGCAAACACATTTAATCCTCCCAACACTATTAAGCAGTTATGACTACTGTGAGCCTGCTTTTGAAATGGAGGAAACTGAGGCACAGAGTGTTTCCTGTGAAGACACAGAGATGATAAATGGCAGAACTAGAATTTGAGCCCGGGTCGTCTGGGTCCAGAGCCACGTTCTTAACCACTGTCGTGCAGTAAGGGAAATCCGTGGGAAGGCAGATGACAGAGAGCGGGCTTTTCAGAAAGGTTCAGTCTCCCATCTCGGCTGTCATGCGTGCGGGAAAGGTGCGGACCAGGAGGACTCAGGCACAAGCAGCCAGTCATGCCACTTGTGACTGAGCCAGGCCCTAGGGAATCTGCAGTGTCTCTGCAGAGTGCAGCTGAGCAAGGCCAGTGAACTGGGAGACAGTGCCAGTCACATCAGCACCGAGTTCTCAGGGCAGCCTCTGGGAATCACCACAGCACGGGCTTTCGGAACACGAAAGCACAGACATCGTTGCAAAAGATGTGACTCTCACCCACAAAGTAATCAGAGCAGATAACGAACGATAAAATCTTAAGCGATGTGGTTCGGACAATAAATGCAAATACAGAATAGCAAGTATACACGTGTGTTAAATAGTCAAGTTATTGATTTTTTAAAAGTAATTTTGAAAACAAAGCTGAGAATTCTTTCCCTCCAATGCTTCCAGAATCATCCCCCTAACATAAGTTTTATAAAATGAAATTTCTATTATATAAAACTCCATAGAAATTAAGGAGACCAAAAACCGAAAAATGAAACACACAGTTCTAGATAGAATTTTGATTTAAAAAAAAAAAAAAAAAGCAACCCAACAAGCTTTGTTCCATGGCATGAATAAGATGGAATACCATTAGGAAAACTGCCTCAGGAAGTCAGGACACAATATAAATCAGTCAAACTTTCCATACCTTTCTAGACGCAGGAAATCTTAAAATATCACTCCCTTGTGCACAGCCCCGGCAGCTCTGGAGGCCTTTGAAATACTTTACAGGGTAGAGATTACACGCTTTATCAAATTAAAGTAACATCTTACATATTAACCTTATTTATAAATGTCACTTCCAAGAGGGAGAGCATAGATTATAGAAGATTTAGGAATTCTTAACAAAAATTGAATGAAAGGAGAAAACTAGAAGCAAATTAAGTAAAGGGCATAAGAGAAAACAAGAAGTTTCCTGGCCATTTGGTAGTAAGAGCTTTCCATGCCCGTTGAAATGATAATTAGCTATGCAGCAGGTTTGCCAGGGCTCCGCTGGGAACCTGAGGGGGCGTGGACTCCAGGGGCAAAGGCCAGAGAGGGCTGGCGGCTGCTGGAGAGTGGCTCCTGGCAGCACCTCACAGCTGGTGGGAGCTTCCCGGAGATTCTGGAAAGAGACAGGCTTCCAAGAACGTCTCAGGCCCGAGCACCTTGGCAATGCCCGCTGAGATTATAGGTGACAGGTTCCCTGATCTTTACTCTCCCAGCCCTCCTGAAGGCCGTGCAAGCCCCTTTCCAGTGACTTCCGATTTTCGCCATGGACTCTGTCTGCACGAGGTGGGGGTGACTCTGCAGCCCACACTGCTTCGGCAGGGCGTTCGAACCTTACCAGCCATCGCGACGTAGCGTGGTCAGCCAAGACCAACAAAGTGTCTCATGCACCCAAGCAGGGATTTTGAAACTACCCTGCCTTGTACTCATACAACGTGTTCAAACATATGGAACAGGGATAGTAGCATTTTAAAAAGATGCTTGAACTAAAGGAAGTCTTGAAAACTTTTCATATGAAAAGCATGTATTAACAGAGCAGGCCCTGCAAAACGAAATACCGGCCGCTTTCGGAGAAAGTAATTCATCTGCTGGAATCTCCTAAAGCAATAACCAAATCGACAGGCCTCAGGCACAGAAGTATGTCTTGGGCAAACTGTGCCAAATGTTCTCCTGTCATCCTATCACACAGGCAAAGGATTACCTGTCTGGGCTCGACAGCGAGGTGCTTCCCAGACGGATGCACACTCCATATCCACCCAGCACTGACTGAGAACACCCTCTATCCCACGTCCTTGCAGATAGCATGGTGTTTGTTTGTTTTTTATCCTTTTAGCTAGTAAGAGTTCGATAGCATTCTAAAGAAAGCTGTTTCTCTTGGCCTTCGAGTTATCTGGCGTTCATAATGTTCATCTTATCGAGGTAAGGAAAACAAATGCGAAAACCAGGAAATACGATATTATTCTTGGTTCTGCAGCTGACTTTTCAATCTAGCCAAATATTTATGTTTTCAGTTAAAAAAAGAAATAGAAAAGAACTGTTAGCTCTGACTCTTTTTCTCAAAATAGTAACATGGAAAAAAGAGCAGAAGAAAGTCTATACATGAGAAATCTGTGAGCTTGAAAGCAAATATTCACCTGCTTTTTCCTTGGTTCAACCTTCGTTGAGACCTACTGGATGCCAGGCAGGTGTAAGGAATCCGGGCTGACCCAGAGACCCCTCCACCTGGTGGGGACACCGCCTAGCAGGCAGGTGACACTGCACCTCTGCCTGTCTTTACCCAAAGCACCTGGGCCACAAGGGTTTCTGCACCAACACTCTTTGTAGATTTTAGAAAAGACCATTTATTATCTTACATTTAATGTGACCCCCCACCGCACCCCCCAGCAGTGCACAGGACAGCTTTGTGTGAACACACAGCAGTTCTATAGTGAACTGTAGCCTCGTAAAGAGCTTCGTGCCAGCTCAGGGCGGGTTTCGCTGCCAAATCAGAGTTGGCACCAATCGTGAAATGACTTGAGGTCTTCAGAGCTTTTTGGAGTTTAGAGTCACAGATAAGGGGCCATGGACTTGAAAGAAGGTGTTCTGTGGTCTGCACGCACTACCCAGCCCAGACTGACAGGGGCAGGAGGGTTGCTGGTGGGAAAATAGAAGTCGGCTCCTAAGCACCAATAAGACTTTAAAAAATTATTGTATCATTGCTCCAGGGAGAGGCTGCAAGGGAGGTTGACGTGGAGATTTTTGCCTGACCTTGAACCCCGAGAGACTGCTTTTGAGTGTTCTTTGTTACTGTGTTCCAAAGGGTCAGATACTTAGTGTGCTACCAAGTTAACGAGGACAACGTCATTGTCTGGTCTACTCGCCTCCCTGCTGGTCCAGTAAAACCCGGGGGACAGTGCATCAAAGAGCGGAGTCTTTGTCTCTTGCCCAGCGACTTCTTGTCCGTGCTGCGGCTCGGGTTCTGTGCCTCCTTACACTGCCCGCCGAGTCTCTCTGGCCCCCGCCAGGCTCTGTCCTACCCTACCATACGGAGCTGCTTGTGGCATTCCCATGCCTGAAAACTTTCGAGAGCTCCCCACCGGAAAATAAATTCCCTCTCTCTCTCTCCTTCCCCTCCCCCGCTCTCTCTCCCTCTGTACATGCCACAGAGACCAGGACAGCGCCCACAGCTTGTGCACACACTTGGGTAGGGGCACAGTACAGCAAAGTTAAGGGAAGTTGCACACTTGAAGTTGAAGGGCAGGAGGGGCAAACAGGGAGGTGGGGGACGAGGCAAAGCCCAGGAGAGACTCGAGAAACAGCTGGAGGCAGGCCAGCCAGGAGCTTACGCTGAGGACGCCCCTCGGAACTGAAGCGCATGGGCAACAGACCTGGAAGCAGAATCCCTTTAACGTGGGCCTAGAATATGGCAACCTGTGAGATATTTGTATGTGAAGAGTCTCTTCTAAAGTTCACGTTTAGTGTTTTTAACATTCTTTTTTTCCCAATCTTGCACAAATTATTTGCACTAGTTTTCAAGGTGAGCTTTACTTAAACAAATGCAAATTCAGGACCTGATCAAGGCATTCATTAATCGATCAGAAATAACCATGGTGGTATTCAAAAAGCTACCAGCACACAGGAGACATGTTGAGGTAGTCATTAGAAAATAAAATCAGAGGAATTTGAATCAATACAGTTTTACTATATAGTCTTACCATCTTCTTAGATGTAAAAAAAATTTTTTTTACATCCTAGAAGCATATAAAATAGTTCAACAGACATAACTTTAAATTAATTAAAAGCTTTAGTCCTTAAAAGTTTAGGGCCTTCTTTGGTTCCCACACTGTGATGTATTTACAAATACAAAGTACAAACCCCAGCTACTCATCTTTCCTAGCTGGGACCAAGGGCACTGAGTAGGAGCACTTCAGAAAGGGTCGTCTGACTGACGCTGTGGCCCTGCAAACCAGAGGGGCCGGCCGAACACACAGCAGGCAAAGTCCACTCCGCTTCTTGTCTCCTGGCCCCAGCTGCGGTGGTCGGGAGGGCAGGGGTGGAGAAGAGGCGTCCCCTGCGCCTCTCCCATTCCCTTCTCCTGCTCCGCGGGAGAGGGCGGCCCCAACTCTGTGGGAGCGCCTTTATTGCCTCTCCTCTCGAAACAAAATGTGCGTCGAGTTGGCAACTTTTCTCAGCAGCAAATTTCTCTTAAAATCAGTTCCATATGGAGCCTAACTTTTCCGAGGTGAGGTTGACATAAACCCTTGCTTGTGAGTTTGGGGGGAAAGAGGAATTAAATGCCTTCTTTGTGCAAACACGGGATGCCACTCCTCAAGACAGCCTGTATTAGGGAGCACTGCAGGGCAGGTTTAATGATGAGGGGAGTGAGGCCCAGAGGTGGGAGAGCTCGTCCACACAGCTGTGCCCAGTTCGGAGGATGTGCAACCTGAAGCAGAATCTGGATCCTTGACTCCTTGCACACACAGCGTGTTTCGGACCGTGTGTGGTAGGGAATGCTTTTTCTTGAATGCACCCACTCACTGGTTCCTGCAGGCATTCTTTCCTCCAGACGTCAGACGACGTATTCCCATGTGGTTGTAAAGTATAAAAAATGCCTAGTAATGACACCAATAACCTTTTATTGAATGCCTCTTATACTCTAGGCCCTGTGCTTTACGCATTAAAAAAAGAGTTGTTCCTTCCAAAAAATGAGGAGGCCGATGGGTAAACAAGTTAGTAACTTTCCCAAAGCCCGGTGTTGGGGAGCTGGGCGGGGCATGGTGTTTGGTGAGCTGGACCACCGGGCGTGATGCCTTAAATATCACACAGCCACATTACATCGCCGTGTAAATGACAAGTAGACACACAAGCGACTGAGAC
The DNA here is from genome assembly GCA_004024845.1 of Tonatia bakeri. Lineage (NCBI taxonomy): Eukaryota > Metazoa > Chordata > Mammalia > Chiroptera > Phyllostomidae > Tonatia > Tonatia bakeri. The sequence goes on from PVIA01006729.1 coordinate 77,265, forward strand.
TAAAAACCAGTTCCCCTGTCCCTCCGCGGGCAGAGCCGAACGGCGCTGCTCCGAGCTCCACACCCACTGCGTGGAGGGGAAACCAGCCGCCGGCTGTGGACGGAGCCTGCTTCCCTGATCCACCTAGTACAGGTCGTGTGTGCTAGAAGCCTTCCACTCCCAAGTCTTTCCCCTCTGTGTGGTTCCTAAGTATGTTGTGCATCCAGGAAACGCTTCAGTGCGGAATTGAAACACACCCGCCGGGGAGGGAGAGGAAAAACCAAGTCCCGTGTCCTCTGAACGGGAAGTTTCAATTCGAGGCGTGGAAACACATGGCATTGTTACCATTACATTTCTTCCCCAGGTGCCGTGCTGGCACATCCCTCACCTACCCGAGCGCCGTGGCACGGACAGGTCTGGCCAGGAGCTGGGCACACTTCCAGGTCATCTAGAGGACGTCAGGAAGGACCGCCCCTCTGGCGAATGAGCGGGGGCCTTCGAGCACGCATTTCTTTCTAAACAATATTTCAGTAGCTTTAGAGGTCTTTGGAAAGCCAAGTTGTTGGGGAGAGAAGGGAAAGGAATCTCTGAAAAATAAAGATTCACCTTATTTACAAGACACTAATTTTGTAATTCAGTGCGAGAAAGGGCAAAAGGCAATTGCGGTCAGTTACAGGAGCAGCACAGTAGAGGGATGCACAGCGGAGGCGCCGCAGGAAAGAATGCGCAGAGCTCTCCGACTCCGGGCTTCCTCTCGCCCCGAGGTCCCCACCCCCACCCCCAAAACGAGAGGCACAGTGACCTCATTTGTTTCTGAAATGGCTACTTAAAAAAAAATTCTCACTCAAAACTTTTTACTACATAGCTACATAAAGAAAATTCATCCATCAAGGTACATACAATATAAACACGTGGTGAAATAAATTTTTCCAAGATACTCCCAATAGGTTGCTTGGGACCAGGCTGACAAACAAGAGACTGACTGAATTTTCCCTTTCCCCTGATTGCTTTTGGCCACGGAAAGACAGGCAGAGCTTGGCCGAGCACCAAACATTCATCCTCTAAAGCGACACCTGAGCACTCGCCCTGCGCAGGGCCGGCGAGGGGTAAGACGTTCCAATGGGCGTGGGGTGGGGACGTGCTGCCAGTGACGGCGTCTGGGCTGGACGCAGATTTCTGCGGCTCTGTACGCCACCGCCACCGGGGGAACGAAGAGCTGATAGACGGGATGACGCAGAGTGTGTCCGACACAGGGGGTGGAAAAGGGTGGTGGAGTCAAACAAACGTGAAACAAGAATGCGAAGCTCCTTACAGCAAATGAAACAGGAAAGCACCTGGGCTGAGACCTCGATCGCCTGCACTTCCCTGAATCACACCTTGAACGGAAACAGGCCAGGAAAAGCTGGGGAGATCTCCTGATCACTGTATCCTTTCTCTTACAGACGACAGCTCACTGTCATCGACTTCCCGGGGGGTGGGGACGGCAGGACGGGCCTCGGTACCCCCTCACCTCACCACCAGACCCCGTTTAAGCCCTACTCCCCGTCCATTCAGAGAGCTCATCGCAGAGCACCTGGCGGGTGCTGATGAGGAGGGCACCAACAAACATGAGAAGGTTAGCCATGCTGAGTGATGTCGCCTGCAGGAGCCACAGGGCACGGAGCCAGCCAGCCCGGTGCGTGAAGTTGCCCACTGCCGTTGACGGGAAATTGTGCAAATCGCACCCCTGGAACTGAAGGGATCAGGGTGCCTATGTCACAGGTTTGGAGGACAGAGAAAAAAATTTCTGTGCAAAATAAATTAAAAACACTTCCCAAAAAAAAGAGAGAGAGAGAGAAGAGAAAAAGATAGACATTTATATACATAATGCTTCACACGCACAAAAAATATTCTTTAAAACCTAATTGAAAATAATATAAAACCTTCTGGTGGCAATGACAGTGTACTATATCTCTAAAAGAGAAACAATAAGCTACACGTTAGGACACGGCAACAAAAACAATTGTTCCAAAGATCTGGCCACCAAACACTTTTTTAAACAAACCCTCACCATAATTACATCAGCACATGGACCCTGGAAAATTTCTTCTACCGTGAAAGGTCAGATGGACATTTCCTGCTTCACATTTCTAGTACACACTGTCTTTAGACAACAATGGGTGTGAGACAATAGGTTGGCGCGGGTTCAACGCAGACTAAGAAACGCAAGCGGGGATGAGTCAGCCTGGAGTTCGGCGGAATCGGGATGACGAGACGGGGCGGGCAGGCAGAGCCTGGGGAGTGGTGGCCCCAGAGAAGGCGACTCTGGGAGCCCACAGACATGGCACGGTTTCCCCCTTTGATGTTTGTTGACAGGCGAAGGGCTCTCATGCGGAACGTCGACATGGGCACAGACGGCAGTTGAGATAGCGTCTGAACAACAGGGCTTTAAAGAATGCACTGCCAAGGCAAAACTGCGATGCAGCTCGAGGAGCTGGCAGGGCCACCGCAGTGGTTAACCAGGACGGGCCTCGGTGCCCCCTCCACAACCTCTCTGCTCCGGCTCCAACAGGCAGGCCAGGCGGGAACCAAAATTCCCTTGTCCGTCTCTGAACTTGGCAACTTCTGGGGACCCCTTCCCCTGCCCCCAGGCCTTGTCGCCACCTTGAACACCATGAGATGCAGCCTCCCAGTACCGGGCCCCCCATACACCTGGTAGCCCCTCCTCCACGTCCTCTGATTCCCTGCTGGCAGCCTCCCAATGTGCTGGCATCAAAACAGCCCAGGCCGACTGGAGAACATGCGGCCGGTCAGTTCCCGTGGCCTCTCTCCTCTCTGCTCTTCCCCTACTCAGTAAGTAGACGTGGAGGGGCGAATGCTGGGACAGACATCAGGCTTAAGAGGAGCAGAAGCTGAGAAGTCTCAGAGCACAGGGTGTGGCCGGGCAGAAGTGTAGGCAGCCGTGGGGAGGGCCGCCTTTTACCCAGTGCCAGAGCGGGCCAGGACCTGGCAGTCGTCCTTGACCCAGCCTTTCCCTTCCCGGCCCACACCTCATTATCAAGTCCTCCTCATTTTCCACTCCAAGGGACAAAAACACCTGCTGGTTTTCCCCCACAAACAATGAAGTTTAGTTACTTAAAATTATATAAACAACACGTGTGTTTTTTACATTTCAAAACAATGTAGAAACAATACAGAGAAAAAGTAAAAATCATCTCCAACCCTACTCTCCAGAAGCAAGAGCAGTTTTGATACTTTGGTGACAGGTCTCTAGATAACGGCTGGTGACACTCCTGTGCCCACAGAGGTTTACAGAAAGGGGGACATGTGATACCAGCACCAGGCAATCTTCTGTGTCATCTTAATAATAGGGCAAGGATAACTTTCTATTTCCACAAATATAGGCGTACGCACTCATTTGTGATGGCTGCATAATATTCCACCAAGGGGCATACCATCGTGTGTTTGTTAACCTGATGGTTATGCCAGCAGCAGCCCTAGCACTCACACGTACAGTGTGTGTGGCAACACAAGATCCCCCTGGGGCTGATTGTGAAAAACAGCCCCGGGGGGTTATTCCTATGTATTTGTGTCTTTGATAACATGGTGTGTCCGTTTTTCATCAGAGCGTTTTTTCCCATTGATTCATAAGACCTCTTTGTGTATCATGGACACCAACCCCGCCGCCCCTCAATTTCATGTCATTCATGTGTCACGAGGTGTTTTTTTCCTGGTTTGTCCCTGGCTTTTCAAACTCACTTTTGTGACTGTTACATTGTCAGCTTGGCCAGTGATTTCTTTTTTGGCCCAGCCCTACTGACTGACTCTCCTGGCATGCCTCCTGTCCCTGAGTTAGATCGGCTCTTTTGTGACCTGTCACACAGGTAACGACAACCGTCTGCACGAGTCTCCCTGCCGGGGCCCCCAGGCTCTGCCCCCTGGAAATCTATGCTCCACACAGCCATCAGTCCACACAGCTGTCGGAGCGTTCCTTTTTTATTTTTTATCGATTAGAGAGAGAGAGAGAGAAAGAGAAGAAGGGTGGGGAGAGGTGAGAGAAACATCAATTTGTTATTCCACTTACTTATGCATTCACTGGTTGATTCTTGCACATCCCTGACCGGGGACTGAACCCACAACCTTGGCGTATCACGACGATGCTCTCACCGACCGAGCTACCCAGCCAGGGCCAGAGCGTTCTTTTTAAAGTGGAAATCTGAGCAGGTCAGGCTTCTGTCTAAGACAGTGCAGGGGCGTGAGTCCCAGGCTGGGCCGTCCACAAGGATCTCCCATGGGTCAATAAATAACTAACCACCACAAATAAGCCTGGGGCATTGCTTATTTGTATAGGTTTTTTTAAAGAGTTTTTTTTTTTAATTTATTTTTAGAGAGGGAAGGGAGAGGGAGAGAGAGAGAGAGAGAAACATCAATGTGCGGTTGCTGGGGGACATGGCCTGCAACCTAAGCATGTGCCCTGACTAGGAATCGAACCTGCGATGCCTGGTTTGCAGCCCGCGCTCAATCCACTGAGCTACACCAGCCAGGGCTGTATAGATTTTTAAAGATAGAGAAAAAGCACATTTTTACTTCAAGGAAAGCACAAATACATTATGGGACAAGATGGAAAATTCAAGTGGATTTTTAGGATAAACTATAATTAGGATAATCTAATCCTAAACTATTAGGATAGCCTTGTCCTAAACTAAACTTTAGGATGATTAATATTAACTAACTATTGGAATTCGGGTGGGAATGTTTAAAAGGCAATGGAGATGAAGGATAAACTTAGCTCCTGCCTACCGGTGAGGCCAGGAGGGCCCCGCATTCGCCCAAACCCACCGCCGCACCAGCCTCCCCTGACATCAGGTACGACTTTGTGGTTGATTCCTGGATCGGGGAAGGTGGAGAAATTAGGAAGATCAGATGATTCGGTGTCCAGTTTGGGGCACTGTTAAAAGTGCAAGAGGACAGCATTCACCGTTGCGCTGGGAATTCTGGTGTGAACTGGGGCGTGTGGCCACCCTGGGGAGGGGTGAAGGGGCCCGGGCCTAACTCTCCCCTCTCACCCCCGGTCTGTCCACAGACAGGGAGATGCCGGCAGGAGCCCCCGAGCCCTGGAGCCAGGGGTGGACGGCTTCCACTCAACTCCTCCGGGAGTGGGAACAGCACTTGTGACGTGTCAGAGCACTGTGGTGACAGCAGTTCCCACCCTGACCAGGGGGGTACATAACACGGAACCGAGGCTTCCCACCCACAGGGCGGCCTCTCTGGTTCTTCGGCCTTGCTGTTCGTTACCCTCCGGCTCGAATCTCAGCTCCAGCGAATCTCAGCTCCAGCAAACTGAGCTGCGTACTCCTATGTTTTTTCTTTAATCTTTATTTATTTATTTATTTATTTATTTATTTATTTATTTATATTTTAGAGAGGGAAGGGAGGGAGAAAGAGAGAGAGAGAGAGAGAGACATCAATGTGGGGTTGCTGGGGGACATGGCCTGCAACCTAGGCATGTGCCCTGACTGGGAATCGAACCTGCGATGCCTGGTTCCCAGCCCGCGCTCAATCCACTGAGCTACACCAGCCAGGGCGTACTCCTGTGTTTTAAAATACCTGGTTATGGCCCCAGGTGGTGTGGCTCAGTGGATTGAGTACCAACCTGTAGACAGAAAAGTTGCCAGATCAATTCACGGTCAGGGCACATGCCTGGGTGGCGGGCCAGGTCCCCAGCTGGGGACGGGCGAGAGGCAACCGATCATGTATCTCTCACACACTGATGTTTCTCTCCCTGTCTTCCTCTCCTCCTCCTCCCTTAAAGCAAATAAACAAAATCTTTAAAATGCCCATTTATGGCCCTGGCCAGGTAACCCAGCTGGTCAGAGCCTCGACACGATACATCAAAACTGTGGGTTCGATCACCAGTCAGGGCACGGAGAGGAAGCAACCAGTGAACGCAAAAGGAGGTGAAACGACAGTCAGATATCTCTCTCGCTGTCTGTCTCTCTCTCAAAATCAATAAATAAAAAAATTAAAGACAAAATCCCTGTTTATGTGTCTACCTCTCCCACTGGTCGGGAATCTCCTCAATGACAAGAACTTAGTCTTCGTTATCTTCATAGCTCTGAGTATCGGCACAGAAGAGCGTTCATAAGTGTCTGCTGAATAAAGAAATGTTTAGCCAAGTAAGAAGCAGATCCTTCAACGGTGGCTGTTTCACACCCCGAACTAAAACTATCAGAACCGTATACCCCACGGAGGAGCTAAGTCTGCAAAGACGTACACGACAAGATTTTGCAAAACCGAGCTACACACTTCGTAGCCCTAATACATGGGCGCAGAAACACTCTTCCTGTGTTCATTCATCTCCACCCCCTGCCCAATCCCCCCACAGACACACACATGCACACACACACGCATTGGCTCACTTCCTAGGGGAGTATTTGACTTAATTAACAATAGCAGAATAAGTTCTAAAGAAAAGGAAAAAAATGAAGATTTTAAGTTCAGATCCTGATGCTGGTGGATAATCCCCACATGAGGTGCCTCCGCTCAGCGGAGGGATTAGCGTCCTGCTTCCCCGGGTGATTGGAGCTGATGTGGAGTCGACATGCTGCGCGCTGGAGCATCTTATCAGCCGAGGAAGGTGCTCTGCCTGCGAGACGTAATTAATATTAATGGCAGTGAAGGTGCACGGAGAGCACGAGGTCCTCTTCGCTCTGAGACGAGGAGGTACCTTCCCACCTCACTCTGAAATGTTGGCTGCTTCACGCATGCCCAGATATCCAGCTGAAAATGGATTCGCTCCATCTGTCCCCGCTTCCCCCATCCACACACAAAAGCTAACCCAGCCTAAGAAGCAGAGAAGGATCGGTGAGGGATGAAGAAGGAGGGGCAGAACAGAGGAAGAAAAAAGGCTGCAAATGAGATATGCCGAACTACACCCACAGACAAATACACAACACCCACACACAACACCCCTGGTACTAATTAATGCGTCTTTGTTTTCATGCCAAACATGAGGGCAACATTAATTAGAGCGAAATCTCGTAATCCATTTCCCAGTTCATTAATTATGCACCAAGGCCAAGTTTTTGTTGGCCTGACATGAGACAATCCCGCTCCGGTGCAGACTTGATGTTGCACATCACCACCTTCCCGGGCTTCCCTGGCTTTTCGGGACGGCGTTCGAGAGCCTCCGCAGCTCAGCCGCTGTGTGTGTTTGTGCGTCCTCATCAGGGCTCTGTGATTATGAAACATCCCTTCAGCTGATGGCAACTGTTTCGTAGCTGACACTTCATCCCTCTCCGTCATAGACACAGGATAATCCCAGTGAGTCATACACTTAAAAATGGTTCACTTACTGTGGTATATATCTTACCACAATAAAACTTATTTTTAAAAGCAAAGGAAAACATCTATAGATTTTTGAAAAAAGTGAAGTTATAGGGAGACTAATAATGTGACCAAAGAAAGGAGTTTACAGGTTCTCCAACAGTCTCAAAAGACCACAGAATGCACTTTCTTGCATGCAGAGAAAGTATTACGAGATGAACTTCAGACAATTCGGACAAGCTCAAGTGCGGTGTCTGAAGAGACTTGGGGGAAAAGAAGGGTGTTTGAATGACGACGTTGCCAGCAAGCAATAACCGGGCAGCCTGCAGATTCTCAGCACTGCGCTAGTTACATTTAGGTAGGTAGGAGCTACCCACACTTAACTTCATGCAGCTCCCGAACATCACTCCCTACACTCCTGGTGCATTTCTCTACCTAGGACTGGATGCCATGTCTCCTGGGACCCAGTCCGAGCAAAGGCTGGACGGGCTGGCCTCGGAGCAGTGAGCAGATAAGGGTCCCAGGCTGCGGCCACCGGTACACAGGCACACCTCGGCTGCTGCTGTGTGTCGTTTGCACTGTGAGTAGCCCTTCAGCCGCGCTAATAAAGACTCCAGTGCCAGTGAATGTCAGCGACTCGTGACCTTTTCCCCACCTTTACATCACGGTATACGGCATGAAATGCCATCAAATCTTATCTTGACCCTGGAACGAGGAAAGGATTTTCAATATCACACGACTGAATTTAGTGCAGCAGTTAGCTCCCATCTGAGGTGAAATTCTGGTCGGTAAATCAAAGTGAGCTTTGAAATAGGAAAGAAAAAATAGGAAAAAAAGATATAACAAAAGCTCTGTTAAGAATTAATTGAATTTTTTGTCAAATCTTTCACCATGGAAGTATGGATAATTGATATTTTTATTTAAATAAAAATGAGCCGTTAACACTCTCCCCTCCCCCAAGATGCACACGCCTGGCTGTTAAATCCCTTTGGTCACTTTCCCCTAAGATTTGGTGTTTTCGAGTCTTAATTTGTGCCTAGTGTGTTTACCGGCAGGCTGATGTTCTCAAATGCCCTTCTCTCCTGTCACCTCCGACCTTCCCCGGGGAAGGGCCGTCTCGTTGTGTGCCGCCAGCAGGACACCGAGGGAGGAGACTACATGCCTCCAGCCCATGCGGCGGGCCCTGGGGAATGAGCGGGCAGGTGTCAGAGATAGTCATCTGCAGGACGGACGTCTGCTGACACACCTGCCCCAGTCCCAACGCTCGTCAGCTCCAGGGCCCGAGGGTGCCTGCGAGACCCTTTCCGGGAGCGCACCATGCAGTGACAGGTCCAGAGGCGCCAGGCTGCATTTTTCAATGTTTCTCAGCATCCTGTTCTGGGAGCGCAGGTTTCTTATCTGATGACGAGACCAAGAGGGCTGGGACACATGACATTCAAATGCCCCCAGCGTGCAGCAACCAACATTTGTGGAGCATTTTTAAGTTCTCAAGAAGCTTCATGTGCCTCATCTCCGCTGAGCCCAGAATCTACCTGTGAGGTAGATGGTGCCAGTGTCCACAATGACAGACAAAGATGGGACAGAACAACGTGACTCCGCTGAAGACAAGCTTCTGGGGTGGGTCTCCACTCACTGAGCCCCCAGGGGCTGCCATGGCTCTGTCTAGGGGTAAGGTAGCCTCTTGGCAGGCTGCAGGTACACAGCCAGACTACAGGTGTACTGCCTGTGGACCCCCTCACCTGCGGACCCCTCCCCTGCAGACCCTTCCCCTGCAGACCCCTCCCCTGGAAATCCCTCCCCTGCAGACCCACTAGTCAGAGAAGCAAGCAGCAGTGACAGAAACTGCGCTCTGGCTGACAGGTCTTGGCAAACATTTTGAGATCCCAGCCTCTCACTTAAGACATCCATGCTAGAAGAAAAGCAGTGGGAAGTAGTGGCCAAGTGTGAAACCCCTTTTAGGTTGCCCACTGATAAATCTCCAAATTATTTTTTAATGAAAGATTGCAGAGGGGTTTGTGGTGTAAGACTCAGATACAATGGAAAGAGTTTAAGTAAATTTTCATTTGAAAAAACAAAAAGCTCTCCTTCCAGAGCAAGCTACTTATGCACATGAATAAGGCTTCCTAGGGGACGCATCTATGCAAATAAAAACCAGAGATTTCATCAATGCAGGCCCTGTCTCATCCGGCAATAAGCAATAACTGTTCATTAAGAGATAAACGTGCTAATTGTAAAACAAAACAAAAGCCCCGAACAAAAACAAAAGAAGTAGAATTTAAAATTGTTAGCCTGACTCACCTCACTGAGATATATTTCTAATGAAATTATATTGACTTCTAAGTCACATAGTGTAACATTTTTGATCAATCATGTATTAGCAGTCATTGTAATGGTGACTCATTCCAAAAGAAATTTGGGTTTCATGAATACAGGAAATTTTTTTTTCAGTGTCAACTTATAAAAATATGTTTGTTGAAGTGAAATGTGTCATGGCCACGATAAAAGACATTTAAGCATAATCATATATTAGAACAAAATTCCGTGGGTGCAGTGGGATGGAAACATGAGTTAAGGGGAAAAATAATGTAAATGTCTGTAAAGAAAGCTTAATGACTTACTCTCGAAATGGATGGTGGGGTATGGACTTGACATGGTGTTTAGGTCACATTAGTTACTATTAAAAACAGTGATAGAGCAGTTTCACTTTTAAGTAGAATTTACAGCGTGAGGGAAATTACATTCTCTGTGACTCTTTACACTTAAAATTTTCCAACTGGAACAACATGCCAGAGGGACACGTGCTTTTTCAAAATTCGATCAGGATGTATATGACCAGGAATGTTTAGAGACCACTGGGCTACAGGAATAGAGCACCTTGCCTAATAGTTGTGTGAGAAGTGCAGCCATTTCTAAAGAAGACAGAAGCTCCAAAATCATAGCAATTCATTACTGAAGCAAACGGGACCTGCGGCGGCATCTGTGTCTCAGCCAGCACCCACCACAATAGCTGTCTACTTCGTTCTTCCATGACTAGGCCTGAAACCTATGGCCAGCTCCTCCCGTGGATCAGGCTAGAGGAACCTAGAGGAAGCTTCCAATAAACTCCAGGAAGAAATAAGGCTATAGGAAGCTGAAGTGCAAAATAATCACACAACTTTGTGTGATTAGCCACAAATAATATATGGTTTTCTTATATAGTTTAAAGAGACACACACAGGTGACCACATGACCTTGACCCCCGTCCTAACTCACCTGGCTGACACGTGGGATTATATCAGTTTCCCTATGACTCATCAGGAAGTTACTGACCCCATGGAATGGCATCTGCTGCAGTGAAAAGGGCAGACCTTGTACACAGGAAAGACAACACATCAGACAGGAAATGACAACCTCGCTGCAGGATTTAATCTCTCTGGGGGGCAAAGTGACAATGTAAACCATCAAAGTTAAAGTGGAACTGATTTTTGATGAAAACTCAGGAGAAGAGTATTTGAAAAAACAACTTCACTGGGGCTCTTAGGACACGGAGTTCTGTTATGAGAGAGCTCGGGAAAGTTTTACAGTCTAAACACATTGAAACTCCCTGGTGCAAAACACTCGGCTGAATTATGGGAAAAGCCAGTATCAGCAGTGAACAATCGCCCAGCACCAGAATGAAAAGAAGGAAATGTTGTTCCGAGCTGCTTGCCAAGGCTAAAGAAAGTAGAACAGCGGCGGAAGACGGAGTGGTTGTGACAGACCGAAAGGATGCATTCTTGTTTGTGTTTGCCACTTACGCTTTGGAATAGGGCATTATCCTGCAACGCAGGGCAAATACAGCTGCACTGGAGAAAAACGGCAGGGAAGACGGGAGGGACAAGGGCTTACCAGGTAACTGAGAAATTCCTTTTGATTTCAATACATCTGATGCCCCATCAGAGGTGCATGGAGGCTGGTTGCTTTGTAATTCTTGGTGTTAAGGGTGAAAAGTGTAGGCCCAAGGGCACTCTCACTTTAATCTTTGCTTTTAACAACTTGACAGCTGGAGTATCCAATGGAAGAATTTTAAAGCAAAATTACTTCATAATTCCGTGTAAAGCACTGGTTCCCAACACTTTGAGTACAATAATTGTTGAGCTTCGTGTAAGGGAAAATCTCAAAAACCACACAGTTAAAGCGAAGACCAGACCCCTTCTCCGCATACCCATCACCCAGCAGCACAACTGCCAGCTCACGGCCAACCTCGTTTCATATCTACTCCACCCACCGATTCCACCCGGATTATTCTGAAGCGAATTCAAGATACACGAGGATTTCTTTTTGTTTGTAATATGAAACGTTTGAGAGCCCTCCCCTCCTGCACTGCAGTGGTGGCATTTTGAATAAAACTTGATGAAGAAAACCTAGATGGGCACGTGGGCTACCGCCCACCTTACCCCTGCCCCTTAGCGGAGACTCTGACACTGCCCATCGCGGGGGTCTGCACCAGGGCCGGACGCCCCTGGCGTAATTCAAATGGCTGGAAATGTCACTGAGAACCCCGCACATTTGTCAGCGCCTTTACAAATCCTTGCAGCACAAACACTGCTCATGCCGCTGTATTTCTCAGGAAGGCACTTGTCCCTCCAGGTTAACAAGCAGATCCAGAAAGACAGCATTCGAATTCTTAACAGAATCTTTTTTTCCTTTGTATCCGCTGACTAGCATTGCTCTACTAAAATATTACAAAGGGTTAACACAGGCTGCTGTTTTCCAAAAGTTGTGACCCTCCCCCCCAACAGCTGCGGGGGAGGGGCGGGGGGGTCTTTGTGACACTGACATTACCTATGCAGAAAAGCCCAGATCCTCATGGGCTGGGCATCTCTGCACAAGAGAGCCCGAGAGCAGGCATGCTTGTTGGCAGGCTCCCCAAGCAGCCACGGAACAAATGAGCAGGGCCTGCGTCCATGCACTTGGAAAGGACAACTCCACACCGGAGGCCTTGGTACACCCTGTACATTTCCTTCCTGGAAAAGACTAATCGGGCAGGGCTGCAAAGCCAGAACTTCTCTGACGTATGAAATTCACTTTTGTGAGAGGAGGAAGGAAAAACTACAGCCTCCCTTTTCTTTGGGTGAGAGGGATAACGTCTTTAGTTTCCTTGGTAAGGGACTCTAAAAAAGAAATCCTGATTTCTGCTCAGTGCACACTCGTAGTTAGCACTGATTAATGCTAACGGGATTCGCATATTTAAACCAGAGGGCGCTCGATCTTGTGACTGTAAATATCATCCCGAAAGTCTGTAATTGGAACTTATTGGTACGAATTTAATCTGGATCAATTTTAAGATCCTAAACTTTTATGTTTAAATGAACAGAATTACTTCCATTAAATCCTGACACTGCTTATATAAACAGAAAAATTATAGTAGTATTACATTTACACTTTATTAATAACAATCATCTCCAATTGACTTTTTCCTGGTTTCATGAAATACCCTGTTTGTAATCATACATTTCTAAAAATAGTGATTGTTTGAAGATTCCAATTTTAGTTTTATTTTTCTAAACATATCTATTATAAAACTGAGCAAATAGAATGAAATCTTGCTTACATAGTATAATGTGTTTCTAAAACTCAGTTCAAATATGAAATAAGCCAATCTAGTTTTCAACCAGGGAAATTATTCTCTGCTTCGTGTGTGCTGTATTAATTAGATTATACCCAAATCCTAGTAGTTTGCATAATTGTATTTAGTTTGCCAGAGGGAGAAGATTAGGCCTTGGACCTCTGCTAAGAGGTAATGCTGTTTAGTCAGCAAGAACATATCGCATTCTAAAGAAACTAAAATGCATTCATAATTTTAGGATGGTAAAATGTAGTCTTCTTTCCAGAGGCCCAGATCATTTATTTTTATTATATTTTATTGATTATGCTACTACAGTTGTCCTGATTTTTCCCCCTTTACCCCCTCCACCCAGCACCCCACTCCCTCAGGTAATCCCCCCCCCATTGTTCATGTCCACGGGTCCGGCAGAGGTTGTTTGGCCACTCCATTGCCTGTGCTGTACTTTACATCCCCATGGCTGTTCTGTAACTGCCTAGTTATACTTCTTAATCCCCTCACCTCTTCACCCACTCCCCCACATCCTCCTCCCATCTGGTGACCATCAAAACTCTCTATATATCCATGATTCTGTCTCTGGTCTTCTTGTTTGCTTAGTTTGTTTTTTAGATTCAATTGTTGATAGGTTTGTAATTTTTTTTGCCATTTTATTGTTCATAGTTTTGACCTTCTTTTTCTTAAATAAGTCCCTTTAACATTTCATATAACAGTTTGGTGATGACAAACACCTTTAGTATTTTTCTTGTCTGGGAAGTTCTTTATCTGCCCTTCAATTCTAAATGACAGCTTTGCTAGGTAAAGCAATCTTGGCTGTAGGTCCCTGCTTTTCATGACTTTGAATATTTCTTGCCAATCCCTTCTAGACTGCAAAGTTTCTTTTGAGAAGTCAGCTGAGAGTCTTTTGGGAACTTCTTTGTAGGTAACTAGCTTCTTTTTCTCATGCTGCTTTTAAGATTCTCTCTTTATCTTTAACCTTCAGCATTTTAATTATGAAGTGTCTTGGAGTGATGAGGCCCAATTTGAACAGACCTCCCCCATTCCAAATGCACCTGGTTAAATGTTTATAATCATGGAATATGGTTAAACGTTACTGAGAAGCTCATTTATTATACCCTCTTCTGGTTTAGTGTCTATTCCTTAAATGTATTCTCTGGTCATTTAGCTAACCTATCATTAAAATATAAAATTTCAGACCTGGACTTTTGTCCATTATTTTTTGAACATCAACCTTCAACAAATAGCCAGGCAGATATTTCTCCAGCAAAATGGGTTTATTCAGGAACAACGAAGAATGGCAGTTTGGGACATGGGGTTCAATGGCAAACCACCTGCAAGTCAAGAGAACAAAGGAGAGGAACGTTCTTTGATAGAGGAAAGGGGAGCTCAGAGGGCCTGTTGTAAGCAGAGTTCATTGGAGGAAGCTGGGAGTTTGAAGTGTCCTGACTTTCATTGGCTGAGCTGTGCCAGCCTTTCATTGGCTGAGTGGTTGCTAGGGAAGGAGGAGATCCTCCTCCTTCCTGCTGGAGTAGAATAGAAAAACAACTAGTCTCTTCCCCTTTGGAATAATTAACGGTGAGTGGGAGGGCAGGAGAGCTCCCCCTACAGGCCCTCCCAACTCCAATTTCCAGGAGGGGTCTGTTTATTAACCTTTACCCTGGCATTAATATGTTTGCTCTAGATTAAATAACTTTTTTTCACTCCTCACCTCCACCTTTCAGAAAGAGCATACTCTATTAACAAACTTGCTATGTTTAAAAAAGAAAGCAATGGAAGAGAACTTTTAGAGCTTATCTGTAATGGAAAAAAAAAGAACCAAAATTGTGCAAGAAGTAAAAAACTTGCTATACAGGAATTTCAAGATGTTCTGATGAAACAACATTCTTCCAGATTTTATTGGAGGCCACTTTACTCTTGGGCAAAAGGTGTTCAAGCAAACTTTGCAGTCTTTGGTAGTTAGTGACTTTGGCCTATTCAGAGCCGCTTGGTATTCCACCAGCTACCCCAAAGGTATGTCAGTCCTAAAGAGCCACGTCGACCCTGGAATCCTGGTTCCGGCCCAATTCCGGGTTAGTTCTTGGCTGCTGGGACTCCTGTCTAACGCAGTAATATATTCGAATGTAGCTTATCATTAGAATCATTCAAGGCACCATTGGCAAAATACAGATTTTTGGAAAACCAACCCTGACTTCTACAACTGGAATCTTCAAGGTGGGAGTTGTGATGAAGGGAGGGGGAGGCAGAAGCTGGGAATTGGAACTGTTTAAAAAGTTCTTCAGTGGATTAAAAAAAAAACAGCATTATTGAGATATAATTTCATATACCATGGAATTCGCTCACTTAAAGAATACACTCTGATGAAATTTAGTATATTCACAGACACAGTCAACCATTTCCAGTGCCAGCCTTAGAGCATTTTTATCACCCCAAAGGAAATCTGTATTCTTCAGCTTCTATCCCCCTACCCCCTCTGTCCCCACCTCCAGCTCTAAGAAAACATTTCCGCTTCTCCAGCATTCCCTCTTCTGGATTTTCAGAGGAACAGAATCATGATCGCTTGGGCCTGGCTTCTTTGCCTCAGCGTGATGTGATCAAGGTCCACCCCAGCTGTGACATGTATTGTACTACATTTCTTCTGATGGCCAAACACCCCATTGTGTGGATATACCACATTTTGCTTACCCATTGGTCCACTGTCGGACATCTAGGTTCCCAGAAGACCTAATCATTAGCCATATTGGATAACCATTGATAGAAGGGGATCAAGTGTTGATCTCATGGCAATTCCAAGCTCTTCACACAAAGCAGCCCAGGGTCCTACTCTACAAGGCAGGGGAGGGGTGGGGATGGGGGGAAGCTTGGCGGGAAAGGCAGAGCTTGGGGCAGAATTCTGGCCTTGCACTTCCCGTTCATCTGACCTGGGCAATGTCTTTAATTCTCTCTACCTTCAGGTTCTCATTTTAAAAACAGAAATAATGATTTCTACTTCATAGACTCATGAGGATACTTGAGATAGCCAGGGTCAAGTGCCGATAGC